>CM076572.1:1424718402-1424797817 GCA_034641835.2 Pinus albicaulis
TGTAGAAATTTAGCTGAATAAATTACTTATTCACTGAAGATTAACCTGGTCATATATCAATTTCGAATTGCATACATAACACATAACCTTCTTCTACAATTAATTGTCACATGCGGAAATAACAGAAGCAATCTCACATCAATTCAATCACACATTAACTCAGTATGTATGGGGAAAGCCTATAGCTGAAAACCCCGCAGCTATTGTGTATATTATAATGCAGAAATCAAGTAACCAAACAAGTACAATACTCCTCACAAGTACTCAGTACTCTCTCATGAAGTTACTCACAATCTGACTCAGTTTTGAACAAGTCTGAGGTTCAAAACTCCCCGCCAATTGCCTTTCCTCTATTGCGCAATCATGGCCTGTATATGAAGAGGTTCAAGGTTCGAATCCCCTTCCCTTGATTGCGTAATTGTCATGGACAATTCCTCCAAGTGTAATGCAAATCTCATGCAAAACAAATCTACCAACTGATAGCTTTACTCACCCTTTCATCTACCTCTTCCACTGGTCTCCACTGAACTGATCATGCACTGTAGTGAACTGAAGTGTTCTTGAGTTGACTAATGAGTTAATATTTAGTAAATTAAATATTATTTAATTTACTCCACTCATATCTAGTTGATTAGTTAGTTTAACTAATCCCAACTAGTTCAACTAAAACAAACTAAACACAACTCCACTACTTGTCTCGTTAACTCCTCCAAAACTCCTGCCACTGAAGTCTAACTGAAGCCAACCATGCAAGATGCCATCAAACCCTAGGAACCACGTGATTCCTTGTGTCAGTTGCATGAGTCACCTCCATGACTCAAACTGAAGTGCGCCAAGAGAGTAAACTGCTGTTTATAGTCAAAATATTATTAAGGGTAAACAATATTTGACTTCCATATTTTTAGGAGATCAGTCTAAAAATAGCCTGGGTCCTAAAAAATAGGGTCTCATCTATTTTTACCGACATGTCGCATCCATCAAGAATCTCCAAGTAGAATTCCCAAATTATGCTCCGTATGTCTAAAAATAGACATAGTCTAAAAACAGACTTTGCGCCAGAATTTGCCTGCGGGCCCACTTAGTGAAGGCGACTTCATTTCACTAAGCTCCATCATCTTGCTGCATTCTCAACACTCCCTCTCAGCAAGATATGGATTATCTGCAATCCCTATCCTGCCTCTGTGGAATTCGAACTTGCTCCTCGTGAGCGCCTTCGTCAGGATGTCGGCATCCTGATCCTCCGTGGGAACATATGAAAGCATCATGATCCTCCGCTGAACACAATCTCTGATGTGATGGTACCTGATGTCGATATGTTTGGACCTATCATGAAAAACTGGATTAGCCGAGAGCTTGATGCAGCTCTGGTTATCACAGTAGATCACCGTAGGCTCCAAATGCAACCTAAACAAACCTGTGAGGATCTTCCTCATCCAAATAGCCTCACATGCAGCCAAGCTTGCTGCCATGTACTCGGCCTCTGCTGAACTGAGTGCCACGGATCTCTGCTTCCTGCTGTACCAGGAAACTGCTGTCGACCCAATGCTGAAAACTCCTCCAGATGTGCTCTTCTGGTCCGTTGGGCTCCCTGCCCAATCTGCATCAGTGAAGCCAGAAAGCTTCGCTCCATCCTCCTGTCTGTACCATAGACCATATCCCGATGTGCCTCTAATATAGCGCAATACATGCTTGCCTGCCTTCCAAAAGAGCTTGGTAGGCTTAACCATAGCTTGCGAAAGCCGGTTAACTGCATAGCATATATCGGGTCGTGTATTGACCAGATACATAAGCGACCCCACCAACTGTCGATAGACAGTGGCATCCACTACCTCCGCTGAAGTAGCATCCTCCTTCCTCCAACCACCAGGAAGAGGAGTGTCAACAGGCTTGCAGCCTTGCATGTTGAACCTCTCCAGAATCTCCCCGGCATACTTGCCCTGAGAAACAAACAGTCCTCCGCTGCGCTGCCAAATCTCCAATCCCAGGAAATAATGAAGGATGCCCAGGTCCTTCATCTCAAACTCTCGTGCAAGATCCTCCTTGCATGAAAGTATCAACTCCTCGTCGCCAGTCAAAATCAGATCATCTACATACAGTACGATGATCAACAGCTTCCCCTCCACCACAATCTGGTACAGGTTTGGATCCGCCTCACTCTTGGAGAATCCAAGCCCGGTGAAGTAGCTGTCTATCCGAGTGTACCAAGCACGAGGTGCTTCCTTCAGCCCATACAGTGCTCTCTTGAGTCGGCACACATGCGACTCACTGCTGAAGATCTCAAAACCTTCAGGCTGCTCTATGTACACCTCCTCCTCAATAACTCCATTGAGGAACGCAGTCTTCACATCCATCTGATGAATGTGCCACCCCATCTGCGCTGAGAGAGCAAGGATCGTCCGTATAGAAGAGTACCTTGCGACAGGTGCAAAAGTCTCCTCATAGTCAATCCCCTCGATCTGTGAGAAGCCACGGGCGACAAATCTCGCCTTGTACTTCTCCACACTCCCGTCAGCCGCCTGCTTCACCTTGTAGATCCATCGCTAACCTACAACTGATTTCCCAACCGGTCTTGGGACAATCTCCCATGCACTGTTCCTGATGATCGAATCATATTCTTCGATCATGGCATCAACCCATGCGGGTTCCTCCACAGCTTCCTCAAAAGAGGATGGCTCTGTCACAACACATTGACTCATAAGAGACATGTATCCAGTGTACCGATCCGGTGACTGTCTCTGTCTGCGCTGTGCTGTAGGTGGTCCTACAACCTTCTCTGCATCCCGAGCCAGTCGCTCAGCTTCTGTAGTGCGCATGCGCCCTCTGATGGTTGGCGCTGCCTGGGTGGTTTCTTCCACCTCCTGAAACTCCTCTTGTGGCTGATCCACATCCGGAAGCTCCTCCTTAGGAACTAACAGCTCCTCATCTGCATGCAAGTGTAGCTCCCTCTCAAGCGAACACTGCATGGCTTTCTCCTCCCGGAATTTTATATCCCGTCGCACAACAGTCTTGCGACTGTCTGGCACATACACCCGATAGTTGTGAGGTGTATCAGTGTACCCCACAAATATTCCAACTTCAGCAGTTGGATCCAGCTTCCTTCTTGCATCCTTCGTCACATGCATGTAGACAGGAGATCCGAAAATCCGCAAATGGGAAATATCAGGCCTCTTGCCAGAATAAGCCTCCTCTTGTGTACTCATGCCAAGAACCTTGTGAGGACAACGGTTCTGCACATACACTGCTGTATTGCATGCCTCAGCCCACAAGTGAAGGGGTAGGCCCTGATCATGCAACATCGCCCGTGCAGCACCCACGATCGTTCTGTTCTTCCGCTCAGCCACCCCGTTCTGCTGTGGGTTATGGGGTGCGATGAGCTCCCTCCGAATCCCTTCTGCGCTGCAGAACTCCTTGAATTCAGCCGAGATGAATTCACCACCGTTATCACTCCTTAGAGCAATCACCTTCTTCCCCGTCTCCTTCTCGACCAGTGCTTTAAACTCACAGAACTTCGCGAATGTATCGCTCTTCTTCTGCATGAAGAAGATCCAGCACTTTCGAGAGAAATCATCAACAAAGATCACATAATACATGTGCTTTGCTGTCGAAGCAACTGAGAAAGGACCACACACATCTGTGTGAACTCTCTCAAGGATCGTCGTGGCGCGACTATCCTTCTCGTGAAAGGTGGCTTTCACATACTTCCCTAAAGTACACCCCGTGCACTGATCTGACTGCGCAAGAGTGCCCTTAGGAAGCCCAGTAGAAATCTGCTGCAGAATCTTCAAAGCTCCATGGTGAAGGTGGCCCAATCTCCTGTGCCACAGTTTGCCCTCATCATCCCGGCTCACCACTTCTCCCGCCTTGCATGCCATAGCTGCGCAGTCATCTACCTGCAACTGATAAAGGTTCTGAGTTCGAACCCCTATCTTCCGGGTCTCTCCAGTAGTCTTACTGCGCATGAAAGCTTTTCCTTCGCTGAAGACCACATCATAACCCTTATCCTCCAACATCGCTACTGAAATCAGGTTCTTCTTCAATCCAGGTACATGCATGACATCCTTTAAGACAAAGGGCTTACCAGACTCCCTCTGAAAGGATACGGTACCGATACCAGTCGCACTGTATCTACCGTCATCGCCCATCTCGATGTGCATACCCAAATCCTTGTCCTCCAGATCCGAGAACAACTCCCGATCTCCCGTCATATGAAATGACGCACCGCTGTCCAAGAACCACACCGATCCCATCACACTTGAAACCAAGCATGCAATCAGTGAAAAGTCAAGCTCGAACTGTGAAGCCAAAGCTTCTCCATCTGCAGATCTTCCCGCTTGCTTGTTCTTCTTCTTCTTTGGACAATTGGTAGCATAATGTCCATGATCATGGCAGTGAAAACACTTCACTTTCGCCATATCCTGCTTCTTGCCCTTAGCTCCAGAATGAGAGGTTTTCTTACCCTTCCCTTTCTTAGCTTTGGACACCTAAGCGCAGTTTTCTTCATCAGCTCCCTTTGATGAAGATCCATCTCGAGTAGTCCTCCTTATCTCCTCCTGCATGAGATCCGCCCAAAGGCGCTCCCATCCCGGCAGCTTCTCCCGACCATTGACACTATCTGGATATGAGTGCCAAGCCTTCGGAAGACCAAGGAGAGCCAGGTCGACCATATCCTCTTCATCGACAGTAACTCCCACACTTCCCAGTTCATCTCTGCATTGAGTGAACTTCGTGAGGTATTTAGCGATACTGTCGCCCTTCTCCATCTTGATGTTCCCGAGCTTGTCTTTGAGTGCCAGCTTCCTTTGGTCACTCTTACTCTGGAATAGATCCGTCAAAGCTTTCCACATTAAATGTGGAGTAGCCTTTCCATGCAGGCTGGATACAATATGATCCTTGACGCCCTCCAACAGGATCCTTCGACATTTCGCGATCTTCTTTTGCCATGCATCGACCAGAGCTGCATCAGTGGGCTTTGGGACATCCGCATCCACGAACTCCTTCAGACCATTATCTTCTAACACTGCTTCCATTCGATCTTACCATGCAATATAGTTCGAACTGCCTTCAAGAGCATATTCGAGTCGCAAACCATTGAAAGAAGACATCTTTCAACACCGGCACCAAGAAGAACAACCTTCTGCAAAATTCGAATTCCAAACTCCAAGCTCTATCGCTTCCGATCTATACTTGAAAACAAATTATTTCCAAATCAGAGATTGACTGCAAAGGGCATTCACCATATCTTTCACCTTACAAAGAAGGATGAATATTCCGGAGGCTACCTGGCCCGCATGCAGACTCTGTCCGAGGAAATAAGTTTGCAATCACCGTAATAGATCTCGACAATTAATCTCGCTCCGATACCATGTAGAAATTAGCTGAATAAATCACTTATTCACTGAAGATTAACCTGGTCATATATCAATTTTGAATTGCATACATAACACATAACCTTCTTCTACAATTAATTGTCACATGCGGAAATAACAGAAGCAATCTCACATCAAATCAATCACACATTAACTCAGTATGTATGGGGAAAGCCCATAGCTGAAAACCCCGCAGCTATTGTGTATATTATAATGGAGAAATCAAGTAACCAAACAAGTACAATACTCCTCACAAGTACTCAGTACTCTCTCATGAAGTTACTCACAATCTGACTCAGTTTTGAACAAGTCCGAGGTTCAAAACTCCTTCATCTACCTCTTCCACTGGTCTCCACTGAACTGATCATGCACTGTAGTGAACTGAAGTGTTCTTGAGTTGACTAATGAGTTAATATTTAGTAAACTAAATATTATTTAATTTACTCCACTCATATCTAGTTGATTAGCTAGTTAACTCAACCTAACCATTCAACTAAAACAAACAACACAACTCACCATTGTCCCAGTAATTCCTCAAGGACTCCCACCTAGTTCTAATCACAACTATGGCATATCAAACCTTGTGAACCACGGATTCTTGTAAGTCAGCTGTGATGAGTCACCTCCATGACTCCAAACTGAAGGCGCCAAGAGAGGAATCATGAGTTTATAGTCAAAATATTATGCACATAGTAAATAACATTGATCATTATTTTAGGAGATCACTAAAAATAATGTCCTAAAATTAGGTCTGACTATTTTTACCACATGGTCGATACCCAGAATCTCCAAGTAACTCACCATGCTCCGTAGATGTCAAAATAGACATAGTCTAAAAATAGACTTTGCGCCAGAATTTGCCTGCGGGCCCACTTAGTGAAGGCGACTTCATTTCACTAAGCTCCATCATCTTGCTGCATTCTCAACAGCGAACTCCATCTATAGAAGCTCCAGAGCAGAAATGACAGTCCTAGTGGAACATTTAACAAATAAAACAAAAATTATGTTACAGCAAAACAAAACTTCCGAGAATAAGAATTTTAGAGAACTAGGTAACTGATAAATGAACCTAGAATGCAGCAACCCTTTGAAGAACGCCCTGACGTTGTTATTCATATCTTACCATGAATTTGCGGGTGAAAAAACCAAACTTTCGCCGGATGATTTTGGAACTTTGTTGCAGAGGGAACCCTCACCGGAGAGCTAAGAGACAAGTGTAGCGAAATCGTGGAAAACGATTAAGGAGGAGGTCATTACCTCTAACCCTAAACCTCAAATCCACCGTCATAATTACCGCAAATAGATCAAGGGCGGAGAATAGGTCCACCTGTTCCGTGGTTGTTTGACAACATGAAAGCGGGAATTTCAATCCCGATGCAATAATTTCATTAACAACTATACAAGATATGTCGTGCGAAGATATATTGTGCACACATGGTAGATGGTTCTGTTAAAGGTGGTGCTCAAACATGCGTCATTTTTTAAACGCGGAAGTGTTGAGTAACAGGGGTTCTCTGCAGAATGAATATGTTGACGATAAAAAAAGTGATCTCTTTCATAAGAGAAGGCCTATCGGCCTAATTATAAATTTCTTTTATTGTAAGAATGATTTGCCACTTCTTTTATAAAAGTGAGTCCTTTATAATAAAACAACTTGTTTGTAAAAATGGGCTTTTAGGCTAAGTTATAAAAAGAAGGGATAACTTCTTTTATTTAACAATCTTATTCCCATCACCATGTGCACCAACTTTTACCTACCACGTCAAAATTTGGTTACTTTATATATATATATTTTTAAAGGGGCATAACAATGACATTTAGAGTCTATTTTTCTTTCTTTCAAAATTTACTTAATTTTCAAGATCCTTGTATCTAGACATATAATTTATTTTAAGGCTATTTTACTTTCCTATTTTAACGTGATTAGTCCAAATAATGTTTTTCTTATTGTTTCAAACTACTTTTCATTGAGGTCCGATACGTAGGATGTACCACAAAGTGAATAACTATACTAGTTTTGGGAAAACAAATTTCCCACACTACTGGTTTGAAAAAACCAAATGGGATAGTAAAAATGGCAAAGCATGTGGACTAATTAAACTGTTCATCTATATTGACTTATAATTACACTTTTTCAAGTAGTTGACAAACAAAATGATGCTCTAAAAAAATGTAGAAATCATATTTAGTAAACATATTGAAATTTGAGCCCATCATCTATAGTGACTTACAATTACACCTTCAAGTAGTTGAAAACCCAGATGATGTTCCAAAAAATTTAGAAACCATATTTAATAAACATAATGAGATTTGAGCCCATCAACTTGAAAATTAATTGATTTCTTAAATTTTAGTAATATTTCTTGCATTGAATATTATCTATCTAAGCTCAAAACACTCAATCTTTTACTTGAGAATTTTAACATAGAAAAAAGAATGATTGATTGATATATGTTATTCTTATTATTAAACTTGGTAGTGCATATTTGTTTTTTTAATCTACTTTTCACTCCATCAAAGAAGCTCTAGGAGATATACACCACTTGATCTTGAATTTTTTTTGTGAATCTTTGATTAGAAACCAAGATAGGCTCTTGAAGTTGAGATAAATAAACATTGTAGGTACATCTACCAAAGACTTAGTGCTTCAATAAAAATATAAATCCAAGTATCCAAAAAATCACCATTGTTACAACAATAAGAAAAAGTACAATCCTCTACACTCTCAAATAACTCTTACTTCTAATGGTAACAAAGAAACAAAATTAAAAAGTAAGGAGACCAATGATTACCCAAAGATACACATGCCTTACCATATCTTATAGTAACATGCCCTTTTACATGTAATAAACTTTTTATGATTCCATTATAATAATTAATATTTTTGTTTTGTTTTCTTGCTTGCTATTATAGCACATCATGTGCTTTGGCACTCTTTGAGCCTGACGTATTCCAACAATACCCTAGCCACCTTTTTTTTTTTAATGTTATCGATCCAATGCTCACCACAAGCTGACTCCATCAATTATACTATCAAATTACGCCATTCACAACACTGCTTTCTTGGTCTTCTATGCTATCGTATTATGCCATTCACAACACTGCTTTCTTCTTGGTCTTCTATGCTATCGTATTATGGCTATCAAATTCGACAACCAACCACTTCATAGATCCCAAATACTTTTGAAATGCTATCCAAAACGTAACATTCCCAAATACTTTCCATACCCCGCTGCCTTGCAAAGCTCTCTTGTTTTGATCTTCCTACAGACTTCAATCCGTTCCGAAGGACATGAGGATCACAATGGCTTGGACATATCCTCCCTCAAGCCCACTATGCGACTCTGTTTGCCATGCTATGCATAGGCTCCAAATGAGCCAAGAACACTACTCACTGTTGTTCTCGACATGGCCGTAGGAAGAATCTTCTACTGCCTCTTTGGCTTAGTCTTCGGTTTTAGGCTTAAGTTTCAACCACCAACATGATCCAGTAAAGCCCCCCTCGATGCTAGATCTGTATCAATGCAGATATTCCTAGCGTTATTCATCAAGGCATTAACCAAATAAACCCTTGGCATTAGAGGCGTTCCTCTTAATCCAATATTTTGATCTAATACCAATCCTTCAGTGCTCATATCCCTAATCTACATTACAATTAAGTCTTTCTATCTTTTATAGGCTTTATTACAGGCAATACCATCGGAAGAAAACTGAGTATACAATACCACATGCCCCAAAACCATCACTCTTTAATCTGGTCAACCTTAACTCTAACCCCGAATCAATTTTACCTAACAATAACTAAATAAAAACTTTTCATGTTAGTAAGACCCACAAACTCTTTAACTGATCTAAGAAAGCTACGAATAATAAATTACTCTAACATGCAACTTTAAATTATAAATTGGTTTTATTGTAAAAACGATTCTCCACTTATTTTATAAAAGTAAGTCATTTCAAATAAAACAACTTGTTTGTAAAAATAGACTTTTAGGCTAAGTTACAGAAATTAGGGATAATTTCTTTTATTTAACAATCTTATTCCCATCACCATGTGCACCAACCTATATCCACCACGTCGAAATTTGGTTACTTTATATATATATCTTTAAAGTGGCATAACATTGACATTTAGGCCATTTTTTTTCTTTCAAAATTTACTTAATTTTCAAGATCCCTTGCATCTAGAAATATAACTTATTTTAAGGCCATCTAAATTTCTTATTTTAACGTGATTAGTCCAAATAATGTTTTTCTTATTGTTTCAAACTACTTTCATGGAGGCCCTACATGTAGGATGTACCACAAAGTGAATAACTGTTTCCCACACTACTGATTTGAAAAAACTAAATGGGAAAGTGAAAATAATACAGTATGTGGACTAATTAAACTGTTTATCGATAGTGACTTATAATTACACCTTTAAGTAGTTGACAAACAAGATGATGCTTGAAAAAATGTAGAAACCATATTTAGTAAACACTAGCCTAGATCCATCTTAGCTCTGGATCTCTCAAGCACCGAGAGGGATCAAACTCTCGAGGTACAAACTTCTTTTTTGAGTGCAAAACTTGATCGGGAGTTAAGATGGATCTAGGCTGGTTTCAATCGTGTGTGATCAAGGAAAATCTATCGATAATATGAGGAACACATGCTTAATTTTATCAATAATATGTAAAGACATCTAATATTAATATAACCATTTTAAATATGTTAAATATGTATGATATTTATTGAGTCATTTTAATTTTAAATTTTCTTAGTTACCTCAGTTTGTTGAGATGATAAATATTGTAAAATAACTTTAATGATGAAATAAAAATTTTGAATGCAAAGTGACAATGTAATAATATTGAATGATAGAAAATGTGAATCATAAGAATGTAGTCAATTATAAATAGTCTTCATTGTGATTGATTTCAAACTATTTTCTTCTACTATTCTTATTTTCACCCTTGTTAGTTTTGTCATCTTTTCATATTGATTATTTGAAAATGACATTTGGAATCGTAAACCATTTAAATATTTAGCTTGAGTTGTTGTAGTAAGCGTCATACCTTGTCTCTCTTGCTCTCCAATATTAATAGGTTTAATTACTATAACACAAAAATCAATGTACATTGTCAATAATTTTTGTGCTGAGACTAAAATCATTGCACACTATTTTTCCAATGACTTTAAAATTAATGTACCATCATACATCCAATTACATCAAATCAAAAATCAACATATACACTGAAATCAATGCATCTAATGCAAGAAATCAAATAATAATAGAACACAACATCTATGCTGAAATCAATGCATCTAATGCAAGTAATCAAATATGATTAGAAATCAACATCTACACTCAAATAAATGCGTCTAGTGCAAGTAGAAAAATAGGATTAAAAACCAACATCTACGCTGAAATCAATGCATCTAGTGCAAGAAATCAAATAGGATTAGAAATCACCATCTACACTAAAATAAATGCATTTAGTGCAAGCAATCAAATATGATTACAAATCATCTACATTTAAATCAATGCATTTAGTGCAAGCAATCAAATATAATTAGAAATCAACATCTACATTGAAATTAATGCATCTAGTGCAAGCAATGTAGAAATTATATGAACTAAGCATGCATATGTCCTTGATTCACCTGATCTCAAACTATTTAACTTTATGCAAAATACTGAATCAATTCCACTTGTTAATATTTTGCGGAAAAATTAATTTCACACACATGTGAAGCATAAACAAAAATATTCAATCGCACATAACACAGTTTTTAACCGGGAAAGCCTGAAGCTGAAAACCCCAACTATATATTATGTAACATGGATATCATATGAAAATCTCATACAAAGCATACAAAGCTTATCACAAGCTCTCAGTACAGTACAATCGTCATAAACTAATTAGAACCAATCTTGCAAATCCATGCACCAATCTTTGCCTCCTGCTAGCCTGCCTCCACTGTGCAATCCACGCTGATTACAAGGACCAATTCGATGTAATCCCACTCTCATTGACTACGTAATCCTAATTGGCATCTCCACTGAGTGTGTGATGTAATCAATGCATCACTATAGTCACAACAGATAGTCTATCTTGCCCTTTCACCTATCTCTCCACTGGTCTCCACTGAAACTGCCATGCACTGTAGTTAACTGATGTATTGTTCAGTTGATTAATGGGTTATTATTTGTGAATTAATTAACTAATTAATTCACTCCACTCTCACTAGTGTATCAATCAGTTAGACTAGATACAACTAGCTCAACTGATTCTAACTGAGTTAAACTAAATACAACTCCATAACTACTTCTTCCAACTGTGTTATAACTCTGCCAATTGAGTTCTAACTGAGTCTTCCATGCATTAGCTCCAGTAAAATATCAGGAATAGCGTAATTCCTTTTGTCAGCTGTTGTGCCACATTTGTGCACTGAACTGAAGTGCTCCAAGAAACTAAAAGCCTCTTTTCTGGTTTAGTTTGTTAGATTCTCAGTGAATACCCAAACTTGTGTCATCTGTCAGAAAGCCTTGGTTAAGAGTTTATTTCAACATTTTTAGTTTTGAATGATTTTTTGAAAGATCTGCATGTTATAATGATTTTTGCTTTATCTTACATCCCGCTCAAAGATTAGAAACCTTGGTATGCCTTTAGATCACTGGTATTCCATTGTTTTCTTGCTGAGTCTGACATCATAACAGAAATTTTTTTATGAGATTTAGATCCCATTTTTCTCATTTGCAAATCTTTAAAAACTTTTGTTAATAAGTTTGGAATTTCACTTAAAAAACGAAAATTGGATGTTTTTTCGAGTTCTTTCTGATTCAAGAAAAGAATTTGTTAGTTAGATTACAAGCTAAGTAAGAAATCCTTAAAATATTTGAAGCTTTAATTCAGATTTAGTCTTAGAATTTTTAGATCTCAATATTAATATTTTTAGCTTTGAGTGCTTTTCTAGAAATTGTAGTGTCTTTTGAAGAAAAACTTGGTTTATAGTTTCGATTTTGAATAAAAGGGATTTCTTATTGAGCATTAGATCATTTTGAGTTCTCATTGAAATTATATTTCTTTTCGTTTATTCTTGTTTGAAGGAGAGATTTGTTTTTAAAAGATTTCATTTCTCAACTCTTCCTTTAGCTAGAATTCATTGAAAGAAAACGAATTGTTTCTCATAATAGATGCATTTTTAGTATGTTTTGAGTCAGGTCACTACATATCATCAGTTTCATTTTTGCACCTATTGTCCTAAGAAACAAATTTTTAAAATCAACGCTTAAATTAAAATTAATCTAGTAGCTTTTATATTTCTAGGGCTCTTTTCACCAATATAGCTTAGGCTAGTGTCTTGGAGTAGGGAGTAATTAACTCTCCAAGACATTTAAAAAAAACAAGTAGTTGATCTTGCAGTAGGAGAAAATCGAATAGTCACTTGTATGCTTTGGGAAGCTCCTCTTAAAGGAGTCAAGCACGAGGTCATATCTGAACCAATGCCAATAATCAATTCTATCTCATTGGGAATGATAGAAGATATGCACGTATTAACAACGGTAAACCTCAGATAGACCATTGTTGAGGAGCCTGGGGTCACTTGTCGGTATATCTTGGATTATGTCAAGGAGCCTTCAAGGGGATTGAGCTTTGTTACTCTGCCCTTGCATGTATGTTGGAACGTAGACTGTTCCCCGAGGTATATTAGTTCCTATTGGTAACCATAGTGACCATAATCTTACGATTTTTTCCTAAGGTGACGGTGGAGGAAAGGTCCCATTGTACCTGGAGCAGACGTCGACTAGACTCACTTGGACTCTCCGGAGGGTTATCTTCACTCGAGATGGTTTAAGTGGAGAAAATTGCACTGGTCTGTTTCATTAAGCAGGTTGTCGGGGTAACTGTTCCAACCGCCATTTCTACATTAAATACTAAGACGTTGGATTTCATCACCAACTAGTTTTTTTAGTGTGGGAAGTTACTGTTTGTGAGTGGTTTTATCTCCTATATTTTTAGGCGTGTGATTCATTTTTTTGTTTCCTTAGTGACTGTAGGAGTTTTTATTGAAATTTTCATTTGATTGCATGTGATTAATAATTTTTAATCGTCCCTGAATTACCAAGACAATCACGTAGACTTCAGTGGAAGCCCCCTGAGTATACACCAAGCCAATTTGAAGGGCTGCGAGCTCTAGTATTGCCTAGTGATAGTAGAATTAGATCAACAGAAGCAAGAGAGTCATCTATAGCTGTTCATCCTGATTGTCAATTACAAACAACAGAACATATTCAAGAGCAAATTTCAGTTTCCGAACTTACTGGCAGTGTTTCTCCTTCCAGTGAATTAGCTGAAGAACTTGAAATTTCTGAACCTGATATTGAACCTGTTGTTTTGGAACCATCTTTAGGATTTGTTACTTCGACTTCTAGTGATCCTGGTTCACCTAGGGTAAGACATATCATTACTGAAAAATTTCCTTCTGAGCTCATTTCCATTGAAGAACTTGTCGTTCCAGATGAAGAAGTAACTCTTCTCGAAACCCAACAGAATTTGAATCTTAGGGAGCGTGAATCTATATTCTACAATCCTTTTAGAAGTGACGCTTGGTTTTTATCATTGATATATTTTTTAGAAAACCTAGGTCTTAATTTTTCACCACCCCGAATTCCTTTTCATCCTACACCAAGAGGTTATTATCCTTCATCAAGTATTTCAGGTGAGTCATCCATGTTTTCCCAATCACTGGAAACATTTTTATACGTTGGTCCTTCTGTTCCTTCAGGGTACCAGTCACTCTCTAGTACTTTCGTAGGAGCAACTCCTCGACCAACTGAACAAGTGTTATCAACTGGTACAAATGGAACTAAAAATGAAACGTTGAACGCAGAGCAAATCTTTATGATGTCTGGTAATATTCCAATTCCTCAACCTCAAGGTAGTCAGTTACCGCTTGGGGGACAACCTCAAGGTAGCCAGTTACTGCCTGGGGGGCAACCTCAAGGTAGTCAGTTACCGCCTGGGGGGCAACCTCAAGGTAGTCAGTTACCACCTGGGGGGCAACCTCAAGGTAATGTTTTACTAGGAAAAACTGTAGAACAATATTATTTACCTGGAGAACAACCTCAAGGACAGTACATACCTCAAGGTTATCAACCTCAAGGACAATACATACCCCAAGGTCAACCCCAGACTCAGTATATTCCTCATGGTCCTTATCAACCCCAAATTCAGTACATGCCTCAAGGTTATCAACCTCAAGGTCAGTACCCAACTCAAGGTTTCCAACCACCTTCTGGTCAATCATTTTTACAAGGAGCTGGAAATTTACCACTTAATTATCAACCCTACGTTCAATCAAGCTATGGTCCTTCATATGTACAACCTTCTACAGGTCAATACCTCAGAATGAACATGGTGTGGAATCCACCACAAATTCAACAGACTATGCAACCAAATGTGTAGTTACCTAATCAACCTAGATAGCCTTTAGTTTCTGGTCCAACCCAGTAACCTGTCTAGCCTACTGTTCAAATCCCTGCACTTGGTTCTGTTTAGCAGCCTGGGCCTAGTACACCTCAGACTCCGCCTTAGACTGTTGTAGCTACTGCAACTTCTGTTCAACCTACAACACCTATTTCTGGAGTATCTGTAGCTCCGGTTTCTTCTATCCCTGCATCAGTGAAAATTCCTCAAGCCTCTGTACCACAGTCAGGAACTACAATTCAGACTACGGTCCAGATGCCTACGGGACAAACTGGTACCAGTACGATTGTCTCTAGTCAACCACAATTTACTTATCAACCATACTAGGGATAGTATCAAATTGGTCAAGCTACACAAAACCCAGCATATCAGTATCAGCTGTGCCCTGGGTATACTTATTAAATACCTCAACAACCCCAGTATGGTCCGGTTAGTCTTGGTTACCCAGGAGGTTTCACGATTCCAAATGCACATCCAATTCCAGGATATCCTGGCTATCCTCCTCTTGGCACTGGTTTGATCACTCAAGGTTATCAACACCTTAGCCATCAGTTACCATTCATAGCAACTTTAGATTTACCAGATCTGTCACGCCTTACAAATGATCCCATTTTTTATCTTCCATATTGGCCACTGATGCCTAACAAGTTTCCCAGTGATATTTCGAAATTTGAAGGTAAGTCAGGAGAAGACCCATCTAATCACGTTATGACTTATCACCTCTGGTGCACATCCAATTCACTAGTCGATGATTCGATTCAATTACTTCTTTTTTAGAGAACTCTCATTGGTCTAGCTGCCAAATGGTACATTGAGTTACCACGCGGCTCTTTTACTAATTTTAATGCGCTAGCTATTGCTTTCTTAACCCATTTTCAGTTGCCTGTCAGATACGACAATGGCACAAAATTGCTGACTTAATTAAAACAATCTACATCTACGTACATATCTGATCACATTCATGAATGGAGACGTAGAAGGCATTTAGTGAAAGTCCTTATTCCTGATCAAATTTTGGCTGAATGGTTTATTAAATCGTTACTTCCCAAAATTACTAAATATGTGGCCAAAGGAGGCGTTGTTACGGAAGAACAATTTATTGCTCAAGCTCAGTACCTTGACCTTGTCTATACTCAGTCAGGTACTCAGTATGATAAAATCCCCGATTTACCGAGGCCTGGTCAGTTAACTGCAACTCCTTTTGGCTCTCATGCCGCTAATGGTGTAATTGGTTCCGTTAATACTGGTAAAAGTAAGAAGAAGTCTTCCAAGACTACTTCTCATATTATCACTTTACCCGATTCACCCAAAGGAGATTCTTCCCTAGAAACTTCCGCCGATATCCATGTTGTAGAGACATCTATGATCAAATCTAAAATAGGTGGTAAGAAGAAAGGTAGGAATAAAAAGAAAAAATCTTCAAAAGAGAAAAACGATACAACTGAACCAACTGACGAAAAACACAAACCTCGATATCCTTGTCTCATCTGTGACCAGGACCATTTTACAAAAGAGTGCCTGCATAGAGCTGAGGTATCAAAATTCGTTAAGGGTTCGCCTATCCTGCTGTCTTGAAGGATCCCTTTCCCACTCAAGATAGTAACATGGTTGGATATTCCTCCAATCAAGTTGAGGATATCTTGATGGTTGAGACACGATCACAAGATTATGGTAGTATAAATACTGGTAAAGAAGCAGAAACATCTAATTCTGCATCGACTACGTCTCCCTCAGTTTCTGATCCATTACAGATTAAGAAAAAAAATCCTGACTTAGTGAACTGCCTGCAAAAGGTGTACTTCGTAAATCAGCTTTCAATCCACATGCGAGAGCTGCTCAGAATTACAATATTGTTGAAGATTTGGAAATTTCCCTTTCAACAATGTCGGCTTTGGAAGTATTGTAATCATGCCCAGCCCAAATAATTTTTTTTTTTTCAGCCTTAGGAGCTGTAGATCTCTAGGACATGAACCTCATGATCTTTTATTTAGAGAATTTTACACCTCTCCTACCCCATCAAATGGCTTTTCAGATTCCAGTAATAGTAAAAAACAAGCGTATCTTTCGTACTGTTGTTGATGAAGGGGGTTCTATGTGTATAATGTCGTTAAAATGTTAGAAATCACTTAGTTCTCCGACTATTAACCAATCATCAACTAATCTCAAAGCTTTTGATGGAAGAGGTTTTCAACCATATGGTATTTTACAAGATCTACCAATAGAGGTCGAAGGCAAAATGGTTAATCTAGATGTGGAGGTGGTTGATGCCCCTCTGGATTACAACCTTCTCCTGGGTCGCAGTTGGTCTTACGCCATGACTGCTATTGTATCATCGATCTTTCGTCTGATCATGTTTCCTCATAAATGAAAGATCATTAAGATAGATCAGCGCTCATATTATTCATCCGACCCGGCATCTCCTGATAGCATCCAACATATCGGAAAATCGACTATCCCTTATAATGATGTCGAAGTAGGTTTGATTAAAGATTCAACTTTACTGGGAACTTTTTCCCTGCCTCCTCCTAACATACAAACTCCTATTGCTAATATCAATATGATTACATCAAGTACTATTTCCTTTGATGATCCTTGGATAGTACCTTCAGAATCAGAATTGGATTCTTTCGATGGCCCAATGCCTTTGAGTCCTTTAGAGTTAGCATATCAACATGTATAGTCATTTTCTGATACTCCTTCAACCGAGTCTGATCCAATGAATGTGATCAATCAGGAGTCATTTTCAATATCGAGTTTAGCTTCAACACCAATTCTGGGTCTTGCTCAACAAGTATTCAATATTGATGAACATATTCGTGAATTCTTGTTGGTAGATGAGTTACCATGGGAAGATCTTCATCATAGATCTTCATTTTTACTTGATCTCGTTAATTTTGAGAATGATTTTTCCAAAATTTTTACCACTGATTACCTCAAAGAACCTTAGAATCCTCTCTCACATTCCGATTCTGAATTGAATTTAGAAAATATTTCTACGACAGTTCCTCTTGACATTTCAGTAAAACCTGGAATTGCTGAAAACATTCACATAGGTGCTTCTTGTACGCCTAAATAAATTCAAGCATATAAAGCCCTATTTCAAGAATTCCGCGACATTTTTGCCTGGTCATATGAAGAAATGCCAGGAATCGATCCGTCGATTGTTGTTCATGAAATTAAGACATACCTGGATGTTAAACCCATCAGATAGAAATTACGTCAGATTCATCTGAGAAAGCTGCTACTATCAAAGTAGAAGTTGAAAAATTACTTCGTGCAAGATTTATTTATCCGATCCTGTTAACGGACTAGGTATCTAATATTGTTCCGGTCAATAAAAAATAAGGAACAATAAGAGTATGTATCGATTATAGGGATATAAATCGAGCTTGTCCAAAAGACAATTATCCAACCCCTTACATCGATCAAATTATTGATGATTGTGCTAGAAGTGAAATGTTCTCATTCATGGATGGATTTTCTGGCTACAATAAAATCAACATACTCCTTGTAGATCAACCTAAAACAACTTTCATTTGTCCATGGGGGACTTTTTCTTATCACAAATTACCTTTTGGCCTTAAGAACGCTGGTGCTACTTTTCAAAGGGCCATGTCTTATGCATTTCACGACATTAAGCACATTGTGAAACCCTACCTCGATGATTTTCATGCTCATTCTTCACGCAGAGCAGATCATATTAATCATTTACGAGCCATCTTTATACGATGTAGGCATTATAAGATTCGTTTGAATCCTCACAAATGTGTTTTCTGCATAGAATTCAGACGATTATTGGGATTTATTATCTCAAAGGCAGGCATTCGTGTCAACCCACCTACGGTTGAGGCAATAATCAATTTACCTCCTCCTTCTACTCTTCACCAACTCCAAAGTTTGCAAGGGTGTTAGACTCCTATACCAATAGGTGTCATTTTTCATGATTGTCTTGATTGAACTATGGAATATGTTCAAACCTTTGTCTTGGACAAAGGTGTTCCATATTCTTGAAAAACCAAAAAATCAAAAAATTTAAAAAATGTAAAGAGGGTGTACCCTAAAAAGAAAAAATCAAAGGGTAAGAAAAATAAATTGGTAAAAAAAGTGAAAGAAATGAACCCCAAACAAAAATAGACCAAGGAAAGTGTGCAAATCCAAATGCCACTACTATTTCATTTTTGTAAATAAGCAATTGTGTGCAGCTTATCAAACTTTTGCCACAATTTATGAAGGGTCAAACTGTTTAAACTTGACTTATTCATATTTCAATTTCATGTTATAGAATAGAGAATAAATATCTGACCAAACAGTTTAATCTTGGCAGATAAGTAGATAGGTAGAGTTATTAAAAGGTGCTCAATAGTTTAATCCGAGCCCTTGGATGTAATAAGGGTAGAATTAGATAGATTTTCCTTGTAAAAGAAAAGAAGATTGATAAGGGTTTGCAAGTCTAAGTGCACCCTAATAAAGAAGAGAAAATGGTAGTAGTAGATAGGGTAGGTAGATGGTGTTGCAAAGTTTTATCTGATGAATGATGCTGCTAAATGTTTTTGATCCTTTACTTTCATCACAAATACTGAAGCAGGAAATACACTGGAAAATCACAGCAAGCAAAGTCAAAATCATTAACTTCCCTCATCACTTTCCCCTTAAAGTTTTACTAATTTCCCCTAAAGTACTAGGGTACTTGGAGATCAAAAGGGCTCAAGGCATTTCCTTGACTTTTGGAGGGACCGGACCCTCGGCCTAATGATCAAAAAGACCTAAGTACTTGAGATAATTCATCATTATAATCATTCACCTTTAACCTTTTCCTAAGTAAAATCCTATTTTACTTAAGGAAATCATGCAAAATTCCATAAAAAATCCCTCAAGATAACTTGCTATTCTAAGTTTAAGTGTTGAAGATAAGATATTGCAATTTACTTCAGAAGTTGTCACTTTCCTAGATGTGCAAAGTATTTTGAGTTCCCTTGTCCCTTTGTCATATTAATGTTTAACTCTATTTACTAAATCCCTAGTGAAATGCCTTATCCTAAGTATATAACTCCTTTTTTATAAATACCCCAAAAACCCCTCTATTATAAAATTTAACCAAAGTAATTATTTCTCCGTGCATTCAAATAAAAACCCACTATATAAGCCCTTTGGTTAAATTATATCTTTATACCATAAACCCGCCCCTATGGTAAGTTAATTACATTTGTTAATTTACCATATAATAAAATAAAAAACATATATCCGAAAAGCTTTAAACATATGGTTTATATGTTTAATACCAAAAAATAATAAATCTGAAGTTTTATGCCAACGTGGCTCATCCACCTGGCATTTCCCCAATGATTAAAACCCACCGCAACCCCTATTTCCATTGTATAGCGGGATTAACTAATTATCTGAGTTAGTTAATAACCAACCTCATTCACCAATTAGAAACGCCCCGGGATGTTTAAATAATGTAAATCACGTTTAAAACCCCGCCGGGCCCGCGCATTAAACCTCCGTCATATATCCGTCCTTTCCACCATCGGATCGCTCCTTCACAGATCTACGGCTAGCGTTCACCCCGCCACCCATCCCTTGTCAGCATTTTAACCAGCGGGGGCTTGGTGGTATTGGAACTGTTCACCTGCCACGCGTCCATCGTTCAATGGAATCGCTCCCCCCGCGTTCAAAACCACTCTAGTCCATAAGCGGTGCGGGGACTAAACCACTTACCACCCGACCCCTGCACACGTCAGCCCGTACATTGATGACGTCACTCCTCGAAAAACTAAAAAACCCTTTTAACTTGTAAATAAAGCCATTTTTCGTGTTTTCCCCGTTATTTTCGTTATTGAAAGCGACTGTGCTCTCTGCTACGGTTTTTGAATTTTCATTGAAATCCACTGTTCCATTCGACTTCGCTCCAGAATTCCGCCGGACCTGTGTTCGAGCATCATCTTGCCTGCTGATACACATTAAAATGGTGCAGCACAAAGCAGTGTTTAACCTTCTAACCAGACTTGAAAAGAAACTCTGTGTTCCTTGTTTTTCTGCTGGATCAGTGTTAAAATCTTATTGCTAAGATCATTCCCTGATTTTTAAACTGTGAATTTTTCCCCTCGAACCTGCAATTGTGCCAATTTCCCTCATTAAAACTGAAATCGCACTCAGTCTGTGAAGAAAACCCAGAAACTTCCATTTTGAATACACAAGAACCAAAATGGAAGCTCCGGCAGCCCTGAATGTAACCCCATTGAACGCCCCTCATAAAGACCTGGATTTCATTAACAAATTGTTTGATTTTAGCAGGTTACCATCAGAAAATGGATTTGGACCAGCAATTTCAATACTAGTTGACAAAATTGTTTACTCCAAATTCTCAGATTTTAATTCAATATCTTCATTCAACAAACAGTTTGTATACAAAGTCAGAGAGGGATTAGAATGATGGTATTACCTGATCGAATGGTAAAAATTGAAATAAAGAAGAAATCTGAGGATAGGCATATCTGATTAAAGGTATCAATTAGTTAAAGTGTGAAGGTAAAAATCTGAGTGAAAGTTAAATGAAGTTAAAACAGATCAAAAGATAAAAACAGTAAAAAGTAAATTATAGGCGACTAAAATGGTAAAAGAGATTAAATAATTTACCAGCATTGAAGTTATCTAAGCAAGTAAAAGCAGTCAAAGGAACAAAAAAAGTGAAAAGATGAAAAATACAACAAGAAGGAACATTTTTGCAGAAATTGCATATTTTAGTCATAGTTTTGCAGAAACTATTGTGATCAATCCAAGATGAATTTTACAAAACTGAAGGAGGTTTATGTTCTTAAGAGGATTATCTACAAAAACCTCTCACTTTTCTAACAGCTATTATGGTTTTGGAAATATTAAACAATGATGGAAAGCACTTTTTGCAGAAAATACCAGTTAAGTCATCATTTTGCAGAGAATATTGTGGCCAATCCGAAATACATCTTACAAAACTGAAGGAGGTTTTTGTTCCTAAGAGACCCATCTACAAACACCTATCTCAATTTTTGGACATTGATTTCATACTGAGAGATAAATGCACATCTTTAGAGGCTATTTTTCAGACTCTGTAAAACTCTATTTTACACATCGTTGTGCAGAGCCTATTGCGCATAGCTGGAGAGGAATTTTAGGAAAGTGAAAGAGGTTTATCTCAAAAACATATTTATCTACAATAACCTCTTTCACTTTTTACATATCTATTACGGATTGAGAAATAAAAAGATATCATTGGACCCCAAGTTTGCAGAATTGTTGGAGCCCATTGCACAAAGAAAGGAAGCAGTTAGTGACTTGGATGCCTCATCATCAACTAAGAATTGGATCAAATTCGAATTCTTCTATTTGTCATCATCTATCCATACAAAATAGTGCCAAATAGATGCATTAGTTTGAGTGTCCTTTAATTAAGTTCTATTTATGTAAATAGTTGGAGAGATTTGTGAACCAATTTTGATATTTGTTTCAAGATATTTTAGTTTAGAGTTTGTATAAATACTCCACTCTTGGAAGCATTTGGGGTGGATTCTATTACTTTGTTGTAACATTGAGATTTTTGGAATAAAATCGTTTTGGAGAAGTTTATTATTGGCTTACTGGATGACGATTTGAAGCTTCAGGACTTTTTGCAGGATTCATGTGTTGGACGGCAGTTCAATAAGTCTTTCTACTCTTTGTCTTAAATTTTATATCAGTTTATAATATCCATATATTAAGCTATCATTACATAAAGGATTAGATAAAGAGGTATTTAATTATTACTTTCGATTTTTTCGATTTGAGATGTGATTTTTCTTATGTTTTCTACGGAACAGTTATAACATGATTCTTAATTATCTTGCTTTGCTATTAAAACATTCTTGATTACTATAATAAAGAATTTCTTCATTGCTCTTTGTTTGTAGTCATTTCATTTTCTTTTTTGAGCATAGTGAAGATTCTTGTTTATTTTTTGAATACCTTCAAATCTATTATGTTCCTTTTTCATTGCAAGTTATTTCTCATGCAACTATCTTGCAATAAACCCTCTTTGATAAGTGAAATGAAATCAGTAAAACCATCATGACTCATAGCCCTAATGTGAAAGCCTCATGCCTAGCAGTTTGTGCGTTCCACAAGTATTGAGACTCTTGGATCTATAACTAGCCTAAAACCTTCTAAGAACAAAGATAAATTATGAAGAGAGAGCCCTCTCTGGATGCAGATTGGCTAGATTCTGCATCTGAAGGTTGGTTTGTGGTTATCTCGGGTATACTTTCCTCTTACACAACTTCTAGGAAAACCTGAGTGATAACAAAGGGAAAGCAAATTTTTTACGTAGATTCATTCCTAACTACGCCGAGTTAACAAAAGGTTTCACTAGGTTGTTGAAATAGAATATTCCTTTCTTTTGGGACGAATTCGCTGATAGATCTTTTGATGCTTCGAAAAACTCATTGACCCATGCACCATTATTGCATCCTCCCAACTACAACCAAGATTAATTTTTGTACCTCGCCACTTTCGATTCCACCATAGGGATGGTTTTAGTTCAGGAAGATGAATTCCATACTGAACATGTGATTTACTATCTTAGTCGAAATTTGAATTCGACTGAGATCAAATATTCACATGTGGAGAAATTTTCCTTGGCAGCGGTACAAGCTGTCCAACATTTTCGTCACTACATACTTTTACGCAAAACGACAATGATCTCTGATTGTAACCCTATGATGTACATCTTGACCAAACAATTGCTAGGGGGAAAATACTCTAAATGGATTGTTATCATATAGGAGTTTGATTTGGAATTTGAAAAATCCAAATCCAAGAAATCATTATTATTTGATGAAATTATGTATGATTTCCCACGTACTGATATAGAAATTGTGGTGGAACAACCAATCGCGGATGAATCCTTGTTTCTTATTAGTACCATTGATACTTGGTATGGATATATTATTGTTTATCTTCAGACCCAATCTTTTTGGCTTGAGCTTTCACGATCGCAACGAAGAAAAATTCGTTTCCAGTCTCAACAATATCATATTGTTGGCGACACACTATACCGTCATGATGCGGACTCAGTTTTTCGACGTTGTTTAACTCATGAGGAAGCCGAAAAGGTTTTAAATGACTGTCACACTGGAGCATGTGGCGGTCATATGTCTGGGTACGCCACAACCCAAAAGATATTGCCCATAGGTTATTTCTAGCCGTCCTTGTTTAAATATTGTATTTACGTGGTCTGAAAATGTCATAATTGTCAAATCTTCGATCGAAAAATGCGTACACCACTTGCTCCTCTTCACCCTATAATTGCTGTTAGTCATTTTGTAAAATGGGGCATTGATTTCATTACATGTAACCCTCAATCGGCTGGGGGGCATGGGTATATTATTCTAGCAATAGATTATTTTACAAAATGGGCCGAGGCGATGCCTACATTTGCAGCAGATGGAAAACTGCAGCTACTTTCATATTCAATCATGTGATTGCTCGTTTCGGTGTACCCCAAGCGATAATTACTTATCACGGGAGCCATTTTCGAAATATCATGATGACCGAGTTAACGAACCAACTTGGCCTACGCCATGACAATTTAACACCATATTACCCACAGGCTAATGGTTTAGTTGAAGAAATTAATAAATTTTAAGTCACCATGATCAAACGAATCATTGGCATTCATAAGTCGAATTGGCATACCATGCTCTTTTCAACACTTTGGGAATATCAAACCTCAGCAAAAACATCGACAAGTTTTACCCCTTTTCAAGTAGTTTATGGTTTAGAAGCGGTATTACCCATTGAATGCGAGATACCGTCACTCCAACTAGGCATATAGTTACTACCAGAAACTTCTGAAGAGGAGAAACATTTTTTTATACTTGGCTCAATTAGATGAGAATCGACGCACCGCTGCATTAGCTACCGAGACTCATGCGAAAAGAATGAAAGCTCAGTATGATAGAAGTGTTACCCCTCGTAATTTTTTAGAAGGAGACCTACTTTTGATTTATGATCAAGCCAATGATAAACTAGGGGTTGGGAAATTTGAACCCATGTGGCATGGTCCTTACATTGTCAAGCGACAGCTTGCAAAAGGGGCCTATGAATTGATTGATTTTGACGGGGTCTCTTTAGGTAAACCCAGAAATGGATTTTATCTGAAGAGATATTACACTTGACTTTATGTGGAGATATTCTCTATATATTATTTACTTTTTAGATGGTGTGCTATAGATTAGAAACATGTGCCTAGCTTAAGTGTGCTCTTACTATTATTCTTGCTTATTTGGATACTTTTGATATCGCAGATGTCGACTTCCTTTCAAACGTATATTGGTTTTGCTGATGGCACTTGTCGTAGTACGAACATCTCTTCTGCAACATGGGTTATTTACTTACCCACTGACGAGTTAGTATCGATGCATGGGGTAAGCCTTGTTCAAACAACGAAAAATATTGCTGAATATAGTGCAGTTATTGAATTATTATTGGAATCCATTTCATTTGGAATTCGGAGTTTGATCGTTAGGTTATATTCTGAGCTCGTTGTATTACAATTAAACCGAGTATATGCCATTAGAAATCCAATATTATTAAGATTATTTTTAAGGGTTCGTCTCTTGGAACGAGAGTTCGATTATATTGAGTATCAACACATTCCAAGAAATTTAAATACACTAGCAGATGCAATTGATTCTAATGCTATAAATAGACATTTGCGATAACAAAATAACAAATCAACATTCCATAACATGATTGAACAGGTAACTAGAAGTAATAGTATATCATAGTATAGATGTAGTGTTCAAAAAATAGTACATCGTCTTCGATCATAGGCTCAAAACGCCTTATGATCGGAAAAAAGTGATACAAAAAATGAGTCTATAAGTCAATCATCCACTATCCATGGTGATGATCATGATAATACACTACTGCTCGTGCCACCCTATTCAAAAACCTCCTGAATGGTCCATGAACACCAATGACATATCACTGTAGACGGAGTGGAATATCATTTATGGTGGTCTCAGGAATATCCATAGTGAGCCGCTCCAAATGGTGCTCTAAATCAGTCAGGATCTCTGCAGTCTGATCCTGTGGGGGTGGTGGTGCTGCTGCTGCATCCCTTTGCGTCCGGTCAAAGGGATGGAGAATGGCTGGTCGACTCGGACCCATGTCTGCATTTGAAATTTTTTGTTATCAGTTTTGGACGATTTAAAAAACAAAATAAAAATTAGAAATTAGAACATGTCAAAAGAGATTTTTTACCTGACTCATCCCACTGAGCTCCTGGAGGAAAGGCCATATCCCGGTCGCCTCGAAAATCCATGCCAACATAAGGAAAATCCTCTATCACAAAAATTTGGCATTCTAACCAACGAAAATAAGTCGAAGGAAAACGAACAATCTCCCCACCCTCGCTGTGGAGGGCCATCAAAGTAACCCGACGAACCATCCTAGGCTCTCGAGGTCGACCAACATCAACAGGAATGTGCTGCGGGGCTAACATAGGGATCCTCTCTAGAGCAAAGGTGACGACGATGGACCCAGATCCAAAGTTGTTTAACTTTCCATTCTTTGCTCTGGTAAGTTGGCCTTTCACATTTTCCAACACTGCCTCGCACCAATTGAATATGGTGCCTGGGAAACAATCTATTGTGATGCGTATCTGAGATCCAGTGGCTACATGCAAAGCTGCACTTCCGCACAACTTGTCAATGGTAAAAGCAATCACTTTTAGCTCGGGACGGATGATAGTTTTAATGTCAATCCATTTGTCTCTGGGATTGGCTTCATCATTACATAACTCTAATTGCAAGCTGGAAACAGACTGGCCACCTGGCCTAGCCCCAAATAAAGATAGTGGTTCGCCTCTCCTAGAAAAACCAGTCAAGAAATATATGTATTTCAGCTCAATCTCGAGCCTGTGACCTCCGATCACGAAACACTAGTCCTGAACATCCCATTTACTTACCAGCCAAGTAAGAAGATCCACTTGAGCTCTCATGCCACTGATAGCCCAAAATTTGAAAAGCCCGCATGCTCTTAAAACTTGCAAAGTTGGTTGATGAATCATTGCTGCTTCCTCTACCTCCTCATGTTCCCGTTCTCGCCAAATGAGCATTGTAGATATCCTACAAGAAGTAAAATGAAGGATTATAATCATTTTGAAGCAAAAAATTTGGGTGATTTAGGAAGAAAATATGTTTTTAAATTCATTACGGCGTCCCTGCACTTTACGCTTAGATACAGCGCGTAGCTCCACACGGGATCTGTGTTAAAAGTGTGGGGCCTTGACATTTTCCATTGTGAGAAAATTTCGGGGTCCGCAGGTACCTAGTATCCTGCCTGTGGACCCCCAAGGGTGAATGTTTCAACCTATTTTCCTCCCAAAAATGAATTTTTGACCCTAATTTAAAAAATTGAATGGATGAAAAGCAAGATAAGGAGGTTGTGGATTACTTGAAGCAGATGGTTTTCGATTCTAATGGTCGGTTTTCCCAGAATCTTCTCTGAAGCATTTTTTGCCAAATGCTCTAAAATCTTCACTCCAAACTCAAACGGTAAAAATGAACTCGAAAAACTCCTTTTTATAAGTTTTTTCGAATAGATGAATTTTAAATTTGTTTATTTTTCACTTTGAAAAGATAGTTTTTTGGAATATTCTTATTATTGAAACAGGTATGTTTAATTTTTTGGAGTTTTTGTGCAGAATACCAGATTTTTTAGGCGAAATGATCATTTTTGACGAAGAGTAAACTTTTATCACTTTTCGGGCTCTTTAAAATTTACGAAAAATAGAAACCATGGAGTGCTCTTTTAAACCCTTTTCAGACTCTCTAAAAATGAAAAGATTGCCGAGTACTTGACTATTTGAACTCGTTAATGTAAATGAACAGTCGTCCCTTCAGTATAAGTTTACCCCTTTTCCGGACTGAAATGGACTATTTACGAAAAAGGTATACGTTGACTAATCATGGTCAATAAGGTTCTCTCTTGCATTATTTTATCCCTTTTTGGGCCTGAGAGACTAAATTTACGAGAAAGTACACCCATGGAGTTTTCTTAAGTTTTTTCATCTGACTCCCTAAAAATGAAAAACACCAAGTTTCTCCTATACTGGACTCATTAAAATTTAACAGTAAAGGACCTGTCGATTACAAACATGAATGGACCACTCCTTCTTAGGGTTCGATTTTAAACTAAGTTGGACTCATCCGAAGGATGAGATTATAAACAAGAAAATGTTATCCTCCTCAAGCTTGTAAAAAATAAAGAGGTACTTGCCAGAAATGGTTGGGGAAAAGAGAGAAAACAGATTCATTTGTTACACTTTGATTTATGAAAGCATTACACCACTCTTGAACATGACACTTTTTTTCACACTTCTACCTAGGTTGGGAAAATCCTTTGCCTATCAGTTAATCAAACCACATTGAAGGTATTCATCCAGTTTCTGGGTATTAGCTTAGGGAAATTGTTACCAAACCATTTGCAATGTCGTTATGTGTTCAAGAGGACAGTCAAATAAATCATTCATCTGCAAACATTTGTCTCCATTCGCGTTGACCATCCCTGATTCAGTCCTTGCAAAAAATTTCTTCAAACTTGATCTATGGTTTCGTGTTGTGAGCTTGCTTACGTCAGATCACTTTCTATCGATGAAAACTCATCATCTAGGAAGTTGATGTAGAATCTGTCAGTACCTTGGAATCTGCATGCCTTAATGGCAGGTTTCTCGACTTCGACGACAGGTTGCATCATTGACCTTCGATCAAACGATTCCGTGAAATGTTCGACTTCAGATCACTTATTCAAATTTCATGGATTGTACTGAGTACTTTGAGATCCATTGTCAATATTGGTGGTTTCTCTCACACTTGTTAACAGTTCACATCATTGACTGGTAATCAAGTGGTTTCTACCATGTTCGACTTCAACACATTTAATCGCATGTATAGAATCGTACTAGTTCGAGAAGCAGAAATCAAGACCCTGGATCTAGTTTCCACCATCCAGGCTACAAGGAGTTTTATTATTCATTATGTAGTATACGATTCATTACAGATGGCTGCGTCCATGCTGTGTCTACACTATTGATGTAATATTAAAATCATTTCTATATCAGAACAAGTTTAGTTAGTTTTGATCTGAGTATGGGAATGCCTACCTCAGCGATGATATATATATATATATATATATATATATATATATATATATATATATATATCTGTGTGTGTGTGTTGCGTTGAATGTTTTTACAGGGTTCAGACTGGGGTGTCCACAAGCTGATCCTTGAAATGATAAAGCACATCACTCTTCGAATATTCTCAGACTTCACACTTTAGGGGGGGAATTTGTTACATTTAAATTTGTCACCATGAAATTTTAAGTCTCCCTTAGAAGTCTACAATATCAAAGTTCCTAAAGTCAAGCCTTGAAATTAAGAAAAAATCTCATAAAAGTCCTAAAAACTCTGGTACCGCACTTTCTGTTAGTTTTTCCTGCAGTGCCACACCTTTTGGCTATAAATCCTACGGAGCCAAATGCACTGTTTATTCATTAAGGGTGCAGACCCCTGTAAAAGATTAAAAAAGGCACAAGTAAAATCTAGAAGCTCAGTTTGAGTCATTTTTGGAAGCTTCTAGAAACATTCCTGCGGTGGAAAGTTCGCTCTTTTCAGGTTCATCTATTCCATCCATTAAGGAGCTAACCCCTTGATGTAAGGAGATAATCCCTTTGAAGGAGGATTATATCCCTTCTTTTATAGAGCTGTAACTTCCTCTCTTTCACTATAAAAAGAGGTATAGGGCAGCCTCAAAGGGTTACAATTGATGAGTTGAATTTTTAGTATTATTGGAGGCGAAGTGCTGTTGAAACTTAGACCCTTTTAGCTGAGATTTCATGTGGGAAATATTCATACCTGTATGTATCTCGGTTGGAAGAGTGCAAGGCTAGTCAGAGTAAAGGAAACGCCTGTTCTGGACCCCAGGAAGGCCTGTATGACATCAAGGTAGACACAGTTGTAAGGCTCTTCTTTATTTAAGTTAATACAAATAAATCCGTTTTTCTCAATAAGCTGTCAATTGATTGGTTTATTTTATGGATTCCTTGATCACCATAATAGATATGATTTATGAATATATGCTATGCAGGTGCTATTTAATGTTTGTTTGTTTGCGATTGCAGATCTTCGAAGACAACTCTTTCGGGCGAATGAAGGACTACTACTACAAACAAGCGTTGGATCAAAGATAAGATCGTTAAACCTTTATAGCATTTAATTATGAATCGCAATATATCTAGAGAAAGATAGTTTCGTTTGTCCGTTTGTTTCTAGCTGTCCGTAGCACACTTGGGAGGTCTGTCTTGTCCGCAAGAACGACTTATCCGTCCAACAAGTTCATCGGAGATATTGCGGGGGAAGGGATTGAAACAGATGTTGTTGTAAGAGATGTCAACAATTATAGTGCCAACATCAACTCCATCCCCAGTTGAAGACTCTGAACACCTAGGAAGGCCTTCGAAGGTCGGAGGATCTGCCATATTTCACATTTTAGATAGTCATATTTGAAATTCATATGAAATCATTTATATGTTTTTGTTTGTCAGATTTGGTTTGAATGGCATTTGAATTGTTGGGTTTATGTTTTTGTTTGTCAGACTTGGTTTAAATGGCATTTCAAATGTTTGTTTTAGAACATACCCATGTAAAAGATGTATCTGATATGCGCTTAGATGTTGCAGAATTTTGAGGTTTGATATCTAGAGTTATAATATTGAATGTATTCAAGATATACATCCTCAGAGCTTTAGTTGTATATCAGATTGGGTTTTGGCATTGTTGCAATGTGTATCAAAGTCTGGTATAAATGGGTGTGTGCTATGGAGGAAGAGGAGCATACCTTTTTCAAATGAAAATGTAAATACCCAAACCACAATATCTGAGCCAATCCGGATTTAAATAACTGTTGAGAAAATGATTGTGCATTATCGTTTGGAGTGGGCTTCAAGCTTATGCACATGGGATTGGAGAGTCAACATTAAATACATTACAATATTTCGAGGAAGTGTGCTTGCAGAGTATATCATCTAGCTATAAGGTACACCATGTGATGAGGGTTCAAAGAAAATCAAAACGATTACTTTATTCATCTTCTTGGGGTGAGCACTTTATTTTCTAAATCAGTGTGGACTCCACTGAATGACACATTTTCTGCAAATTTATACGTTTTCCATTTTTCATCTCGTCGGATCACATTCCAATAATATAGTCCCCATCTTGGAATCTGATGTTCATATAAAGGGATAGATTTGTTTTTAAGTTAAAAGGTATTTCAGGTGGTTTGTAGCACATACTTAGCATTGTGTTTGCAGGAGTCATCGTAGATATTGTGGGAGAAGGGATCGAATCTGATCTTGTTGTAAGAGATGTCAAAAATTAAAGTGCTAGCATTAACTCCATCCTCAGTTGAAGACTCTGAACACCTCAGGAAGGCCTTCGAAGGTCAGAGGATCTGCCATATTTCACATTTTAGATAGTCATATTTGAAATTCATATGAATTCCTTTATATATTTTTTTTTGTTAGATTTGGTTTGAATGGAATTTGAATCGTTGGGTATATGTTTTTGTTTGTCAAACTTGGTTTAAATGGAATTTCAAATGTTGGTTTTAGCACATACCCATGTAAAGGATGGATCTGATATGTGCCTAGATGTTGCAAAGTTTCGAGGTTTGATATCTAGAGCTACAATATTGAATGTATTCAAGATATACATCCTTAGAGCTTTAGTTGTATATCGGATTGGGTTTTGGAATTGTTGTAGTGTGTATCAAAGTTTGGTATAAATGGGTGTGTGCTGTGTAGGAAGAGGAGAAGACCTTTTTCAAATGAAAATGTAAATACCCACACCTCAATATCTGAGACAATCTGAATTTAAATAGCTGTTGAGAAAATGATTGTGCACTATCGCTTGGAGTAGGCTTCAAGCTTATGCACATGGGATTGGAGAGTCAACACTAAATACATCACAATATTTTAAGGCAATGTGCTTACAGAGTATATCATCTAGATGTAGGGTACACCATGTGATGAGGGTTCAAAGAAAATCAAATCGGTTACCGTATTCATCTCCTTGGGGTGAGCACTATATTCTCTAAATTAGTGTGGACTCCACTGAATGACGCGTTTTCTGCAAGTTTATACGTTTTCCATTTTTCATCTTGTCGGATCACATTCCAATAATATAGTCTCCATCTTGGAATCTGGTGTTCATATAAAGTGATAGATCTGTTTTGTCGTTAAAAGGTATTTCAGGTGGTTTGGAGCACATACTTAGCATTGTGTTTGCAGGGGTCATCAGAGATATTGTGGGAGAAGGGATCAAATTAGATCTTGTTGTAAGAGATGCCAACAATTATAGTGCTAGCATCAACTCCATTCCCAGTTGAAGACTCTGAACACCTCAGGAAGGCCTTCGAAGGTTGAAGGATCTGCCATATTTCATATTTTAGAAAGTCATATTTGAAATTCATACGAAATCCTTTATATGTTTTTGTTTGTCAGATTTGGTTTGAATGACATTTCAATCATTGGGTTTATGTTTTTGTTTGTCAGAATTGGTTTAAATGGCATTTCAAACATTGGTTTTAGCACATACCCATGTAAAAGGCTGGATCTGATATGCGCCTAGATGTTGTAGAGTTTTTAGGTTTGATATCTAGAGTTATAATATTGAATGTATTCAAGATATACATCCTTAGAGCTTTAGTTATATATCAGATTGGGTTTTGACATTTTTGTAGTGTGCATAAAATTTTGGTATAAATGGGTGTTTGCTATGGAGGAAGAGGAGAAAACCTTTTTCAAATGAAAATGTAAATACCCACACTGCAATATCTGAGACAATTCGGATTTAAATAGCTGTTGAGAAAATGATTGTGTACTATCGTTTGGAGTGGGCTTCAAGCTTATGCACATGGGATTGGAGAGTTAACACTAAATACATTACAATATCTAGACTTGTGTAGAAGTATCATGCATGCACTTTAAAGAAAATATAGCACATAAATGACATCCGTAGGATATAAGAACCCTACATAACCTTGCCTGGTCGACCTCCGGTAATAACCTACAACCTTTTTCACATGCCCAACTTCTAGATCTTTAAACTGTTTAGCGTAGTTGCAGTTATGTCATGAAGTTCTCATAATTGGATGTGGCTGGACTTGTAGACAATATACATTACATAAGTGCTTGGTTGTAAGGTCTTAGACAATCAATATTTTGTGGGGTGAGTGACCTTAAGAGTATCTGATTATTATATAAGATTGCAACCTCTATTTTGGCTTCTTCTTTGGCGGCCCATAACTGGAGTGAATAACACAAATATTTGTTCTGTTTTCTGGTATGCAGCAATTTTAACGTTTTTTCCATTTTTACTATCTCTCAAAGAAATTGGCTGGAATTTTCCATAATGGATTATAAGATAGTTTAGTTCAATGTATTTTCAAGTTTGAAGAGGTCTTGTAAAGGGCCATCTCCAGTTTTTGACTTGTTTATTACGGTGAGTGGTTTTGGAATCCTTTTATATTCTATTTCAGCTGGGACTAGTCCTTGAAGAGAATGAGGTGGATTTATTACACAATAGATCTTGAGTTGGTTTTAGTTGGAAAAATTTAAATCCCGATTTTAAATTCATCATTAGGGTTGGGATTTGTTGAATTTTTGTTCTTGTATAACATAAGGACTTGCTGCATATAGATTGTGGAGGATAATGCACTAGTTACATTGTGGAGGACAAGGCATTGCAACATTATTTGGTATAACTAATGAACTCAAGATTAAGGTTTTGTTCTACAATAAAACTAGGAATTTAAAAATTAAAAGCCTGATATAGTGATCCCTGCGAAGTATATATCTATGATAAAAACTCTAATTACTTTGTCTTATTGGAGACCTCAAATTTAAATCCCCTTGTAGTTTATTTCTGTATTGACACAAGAATCTAGTTTTTATACAAACTGGATGTTTATGCAAATAGTTAGTCTATTATCTGAATTTCATGTCTGTTTCAATTTATGTCTATGCCTAATTCTCTATGATTAGTGAGGATTGGGCTCTTTGCCATGCGGTGATTTTTTTTCTGGTGGCTTTGTGGTGTGAATTTCTCTTCCTTCATAGTCAAGACATGAATTTTCAATTAATTTATCCATTAATCAATCCATTTCTTCAATATTTTCCTTGAGTTCTTCTTGATGCTTTTTTGGTCCATGTGTCTATGAGGCTCTTCTTCGAAAGTGGCAAGGGAGTTTGCATCTGTCATGTTCCTAGATATGGGATGTAGTCCCTAATTTCCTTGCCAATCCATTGAGCTTGCGTATGTTGTGGATGCTTTGATACACACCATTTGTACCTCTATGTTTCTTTAAGAGGATTTACATTGTTTGTGTCCCTGATTATTTCAAATTGCTGCTATTTCAAAATGTAGCTTCCCTGGAAGCATCCTTTTGGCTTTATCATTTCTTGCGAAGTCATCTCATGGGGTCAATGCCTTAATGTTTGGCTACCAATGTATTAATGATTTTTTGGTAATAAGTGGTTGCGTAATTCAATCTTGGAACAACTAGGTGACCTTTTATGAGCCCAAGTTTGATACTTCCATTTGTTAGATATAATATCTTGCTATTTTGGAGCAGTTATATGTGAGGTTGCGGCAAACACTGTCAATGGTGACCCATATTTCTATATATTTGATGATGGTTTTAGCTAGTTAAATTTTGTCCTTTTTATGGAGGGAACGGTGATCCATATTTCTGTATATTTGATGATGGTTTTAGTTAATTAAATTTTGTCCTTTTTATGGAGGTAGCTGATATCTGCACTGAAGTAACTTGTTTGGAAATCAATAAAGTATTATGTTTCTTTGGACTCTGAAGGACTATTACATCAACAATTTGGTATAAGTTACCTTTAGAATTTGGGAGGAATCCATGTGAAAAGTAATATAGTAAACTTGAGGAAATTGAAAACTAAAAATGAGAATGTGGCCTGGCAGTAGACAACGAGATGATTGGGATTTTTTTAGTACAGAGACGTGGGTCCAAAAACCCTTGAGTGGTGCAAATGAGGCTAGGGGAAAGTCCTAGGTGATTTTGATGGCATAGATATGCAGTTCATAGCATGACATATTTTCCCCCATTTCTGTAAGCTTTTAAAGCATTATTTATAAAAAAAAGGGGTTCCTTGCACATTATCGAAGTTCAAGGAGAACTTGTGATATGGAGTTTAAAACAGAGCATCTATCAGTGTGTTTGTTTCCCACCTTTACTAAAATTGGCCTAAAATTGACCAAAATTAGTACAGATATCTTTCTTAGCAACTATTGGATCTCTTTAAAAATCTTACAGTGTTTCCTTTGCAACATCTGGTGATGATGCAATTTCTAGTTAAGATTAAAATTACAATTTAATTAAAACACAACTTGTACCAATAAAAAAAAATCTGACTTCAAAAAAAATAAAAATTAAGGCTAGCCAAAACTTTATTCATTAATTATTATTAAAAAAAATTTATTAAACAGGAAAAAAAGAAAGAAAAAACTTACTAAACTTTTTTTTTCTAGGGAAAATTTTAAGAAACCCCTCAAAATTATATGTATAATAAATGGGCGAATCCCCATGGTACATATAAAAATGTACAAGCTATTTTTTCAATTATATATATATATATATATATATATATATATATATATATATATATATATATATATATATATATATATATATATATATATATATATATATATATATATATAATTTTTTGTTAAATCTAGGAGATTTTTTTCACTCAATTATAAAACATTGTAAAGTCATTGAAAATAGTGTTACTTCTCAACATAGTGTTTTGGTGGCTAAGTTAGTGATGCTATGTTCAAAGTGTTCAACACCTTCAAAAGTTATATTTTGGAACTGGGTGAGATCAGTGCAACATCTTCGAAAAGTTCAAAGGACCATTAATCTATGTACCCACCTGTTTCAAGTTTTTGGCTTGCTCATTTTGCTCATTTTAGAATTATTTTCTCCACATGGTGAGCTATAGTAGGGTTGGGTTGGTGGAATTTGAGGAGAAATTAGGTTGGCTAGGAGTTATTTTTTTGAGATAAATCTGAAACACTTATCGTGACTAGTACTAAAAATTAGTGTAGATCAAATTGTTCCACCAAATAACTATAGATAATTAAATTAAAAATTTTAAAACCCTATTCTAAAAAAATACATCTATAAAGATAATATTTAATAAATATTGATACAAATATGTGTTATTATTATTATCATTTTTTTGTAAGCTTGGCAGGACTACTTCTCCATCGTGTCCAATATATCACCCCTATCAGAGCGGGGAATTGAACTGGTGAATTCACATCAAGAAGTGCCTTCACATAGAACACATCAAGAAGTGCCTCAACATATATCTTAGCTTCCTTTTACCCTCCAACTCCTTATCCTCCCACGACTTGTCCTTAGTAGTATCTTTGACACTATCTTTGCTTCCCATACTGATCTCCTCTTTAATTCCCCAATGGTTGAGCCAAGACTGGGTATCCTTATGCCACCCGCCCTTGAGGCGAAGGTGGGGGTTTTGACTAAAGTTAGATGCAATTTTTCAAAGCCTCTTGGATTCCATGTTGTAAAGCTTCTTCTTATACACAAGATATCTGGACATAGTCGTACTTTCAATGGGGGACAAACCAACTTCGATGAAGAGGATAGGATAGGGGGTATTTCCCTTGATATTAAGGTTGTAGGTTATGAATTGCTTTTGAATCATCTCAATCTTCCTCCAAGACTCTGGATATACTACAACCCCAAACTTCACATCCGTATAAGGCAACAGGGGTGACCAGAGTCTCAAAGAGGAACTTATTTTTACTCCAAATGTAAATATCGGTCGACTTACAATTGTTTTCAAGCTCATAATAAGCTTCCCAACCTCCAATAATCCTTATATGTCTTTATTTATATTATATTTTATATGTTTTTATTTATATTCTATTTTATATTGGGTTATATAAAGAATATGGTTAAAACTCAAAATAATATTTTGAGTTATATAAAAATACCATTATAATAATAATTAGTGTATTTAGGTAAAATTTTAAAAATACTAAATATAAATATTATATCTTACATTAATTCTTTTTCTATGATAATGAAATAGTTTCATTGTATTTTTACATCCATTATTATTTAAATATTATATGTATATATGAATTTGAATCATTTTCAAGTATTATGAAATTTTTTGTTAGAATAAAATATATATAGAGATCAATATTTTTGTAAAACCAATAGTGTTTTAATTTTTGTAATATATATATATATATATATATATAATCCACATTTGTAGTATCTCTTTCACTTTATATATATATATATATTAAATTGGTGATAGTCATATAAATATAATATTAAATGTTTATATAATTTAAAACAAAGATATTTCTTGTAATTTTCTAACTTGATCCAAATATAAGTAATATTATAAACATTATATATATATATGAATTATAAAAAAACCAATTTAGTTAAAATATAAATGATATTGCTAGTATTTTTTTAAATTTTTTTAATGTCACTTGTCCTTTTATTTCTAAAAATAATTAAATAAGTATGTGCAAATACATTTTTTAACTCATGATATAGTACAAAGAAAATTAGATATGTCAATTTGGAAAATGACATTGAAATATATATATATATATATATATATATATATATATATATATATATATATATATATATATAAATATATAAATATATAATTGGAAAATCCGTAAAAAGAAAATTGAGATTATTTAATTAATATCTTAAAAAAGAAAACTTACTTTACTAGGTGTTTTTAAATTTACAAAATTATTAATTTTAAATGTGAAAATTAGTGAAACACTTACTTCTTTGCTCAAAGAATACTGTAGATAATAATAATAATATCAAAATTAATAAAATAAATCACTAATATTATTACTATGAGCAATAAATAGGTTTTTTTTCCCCAAATACAATGCAATAAAATGAAATGGAGCAAGTAAATTAATTAAGAAAAATGGAGACTTGGGTGTTATTATAATTTTGCATCAAAGCCTATTTAAAATTTTTACATCAAAATCCATTTAAAAGCATTCCAGCACAGGTCCACTACTAGGTTTTAATTATATATGTATACACACACGAATTTGACATGTGGTAGACTAAAAAACCCACAAAATAACCCTAAAGTTTTGGTAAGATTATGAAAAAATCTAGCAAATATTTTTGAAAATCTGGGTTACAGTCATTAAACTTCAGTATTTTGAGTGCCCTAAGGGTTTTTGATGGTGTTGAATCCATTTCCACCATCAAAAATAAAATTCAAACACTCCAACTACTTGATGTTTTGAATTTTTTTTACCGAATTCCGGAAAAGAAACTATCGTCTAAGGAATTGCCCACCAAAAATCATCTATATAAATAATTATATTTTTTTATTCCATACAAAAACTTAGTATCTCTTTCACCTATATAAGTAATTATATTTTTTTATTCCGCGCATAAAATCACCATGTCTTTAATCTATATAAATAATTTTTTTTTTTTAATTCCATGCACAAACATAATATCTCTAATAATGTTTGGTAAAAAAGGTTTTAATTATTATTCTTTTTATCTACATATGTTTTCTTATTATATTTTTATATTCTATACACAAACATAGTATCTCTAATAATGTTTGGTAAAAAAGGTTTTTATTATTATTATTTTTATCTATATATGTTTACTTATTATATTTTTTTATTCTATACACAATTTTTTTCCAAAAAACTACAACATGTAACCAATAGAATGTTTCTTAGCAGTGAGGAAAACTAATATCCACAACCTATTGTGCAAAACTTTTTAAGATTTAGGAATTATACCTTAAACATGAATAAGATTTGAACGGAACATATAAAACTTTTACACTCAAGAAAAACACAAAGGTGGATGTAAAATCAAAGGAATTTAGAGATTATTATTTATGAAGGTGACTTCAAACCTTTAAAGTTACATGAAAATGAGTTAATGTGAATCTCAATGTGTAGAAACTAACTATTTTGTAACCTTTTTAAAAATTCTATGGTAAGTAAAAGTGATACATTACAAGTTAGTAGTTTTATATCTACATTGGAATATAGCTCCACCACCCTCACTGCCATCATTTATAGCTAATTGAATTAGAAAGGAGAGATTGCTACAGTTATGAGAAAAATCACCCATTCATGATACATGGTGGATCAAGCCAATTGAATGTCCTAGAGTGTCCATGTTAAAAGAATTTGTGAACTCTCACAACAATTTTCGCTGGACTATTATTTTATTGAATTGTGAACAATTTTGGTGGCTTCGATGGTGAATGCAGTGATGTCTACAATTAACTCTATCTCACAGCCAAAGTATTTAAGGTTTATAAATTAACTCTCTCTTTTATATAGAGGGTTAAATTATTTAGTAGATAAAACAACTTTTCAATCTAGACATATACAAATATAAAAAAAATGGTACATCATCTACTATTTATATCGAGATTTATTGAGACTCTCTACTATTACAATAAGAAAAATTTCTAATAGTTTATCTAGGTTAAAAAAAGAAGAAGTAAAATTTTAATAATCATATTCATATTTTTATTCCAGATAGTTTCTTCATTTGACCATTTAAAGAACACAGATGTGGGTGAATTCTTACCAAATTAAAACACATATAGTCAAATAATTGTGTTCGTTAGACGCCAAATCAAAATGGAAGAATTAAAAAAATAATCTTTCATTGCAATGGTTGTTTAAATAGTGATGGAACGACTTTCATATCAACCCCCAATTCCTATAAACCCATAATTCCACACTCCATGAAGCGCAGGATACATTTTACTTGAAAAAAATAAATTCCAACAATTTTGACTTAATAGAAGAAAGTAATAGAGCGAAAATAAATTCCAGGAGGAGAAACAAATACAAATAATTTGTATTCCTATAAAAATAGGGTGAAATATATATTTTTAATTTCCATTGAATTTTATTGGAAAAAAAACACAAATTCCATCAATTTGGGTTAATAGAAAAATATAATAAAGTGAAAATAAATTCCACAAAGAGAAACAAACCAAAATAATTGGTAATCCCATAAAAATAAGGTGAAATATATCTTGATACTTGTCATTACCATAAAAATATGGCAAATGGGAGAATGTAGTTTGAATTTTGCAAGGTGAAATAAATTTTTAAACTCTCCCCATCAAATTCCCATGGGATAGTGGTTTACAACTATTTTTTTTTAATAAATATTGGGCGATGCATATTCAAACTCCTATTTGTAAAAAATTCACCCAACCAAAATAAATAACCCCCTAATTTCGCCCCTAAATTTTCTATCGTTTTTTGTTTAAAACTGAAAAAATAACATATTTTAAAAAAATCCATATTGCAAATTTTCCAAAAGAATTTTAAAAGATTTAACACTCTCTTCCACACCCCAAAAAAGGAAAAACAAACACACATACTTTGGTTGGGGAGGTAACTTCTCTTTATAATGGTGGCTTTAGACCCTGTTGTTGCTAGTAGAGGTTGTCAAGAGAGAGGAAGTGGGGAATGGTGGCATTAGAGAAATTTTTAGGTCTAAAATGGACCTCGTAAGGAATATTATAAAATAATAGTAGAAATAATAAAATAATATTAGATTACATCATCAAATTTTAGAGGGAAAAAAAAAACTAATTTTCCAACTGATCGTCCTAAGGTTTTACTCAAATTTCAAGCACCTTTGCTACAAGAAAAATGAGAAATACTTGAAAATATGTGATTGCAATTACGTTTTTCATCTATTTTCATTTTTCATGTAGCAAGATCCATCAAAAGTATGCAAAACTGATACGTCTTGGATAAGGAATTAAATTTTGTATCCAACGAGTGCTCTTACTCGAAATTTGAATACAACCATAGGGAGATAAGTTGAAAAAATAGTTTTTTATTTTTTACTTTTTAATATTTTTATGTTTTTACTCCAAAAATGATGAATCATCCCCCATGGTTGAAATCATCATCTTAAAGCCTATTGGTTCTTATAAAGTTGATTTTGGTAGTCTATTTTTGTTTTGAGGCCCATTTTAGACCTCAATATTTTTCTAATGGTGGTTGGTGTTTTGCAAGGCTGAGGATTGTGACAAGGTAGGGGGAGGGTGTTGATTGTTGTGTGACTAAGGGATTAACTATAATTAATAGTTTTCTTCTCATATAACATCATGAATTATGCAAATTAAAATATAAAGAGTGGAATAAAGTATTTTTTGTGGATGTATCATTGCTTTGATTTTTTTACAACCGACATAAATCCGTATTAACTCTGGATCCACAAAGCGCTGAGAGGGATCAAATATATCAAGATGAAAACCTCTTTTTGAGAGTAAAATTTGAGGAAAGGTTTGCACCTTCAGAGATTTCATTCTTCTCGGCTTTAGTAGATCTAAAGTTAAGATGGATCTATTCTGGTTTTGAGTAACACACTAATAAAATGTTTTAACTATAATATTTTTTTTTTCAATTGTTTTATATAATATATACGTAGTTTAAGCCCAAAGGATTATCTCAAGTGGTTTAGAGCCAGATGTGAAGTTCTTTGATATTGTTGCTAGTTGTTGCTGACCATGGGTTCGACTCTCTTTGATTCGCTTGGGGCAAGGTCCTGTAATCAGGGACGATGGTTTACCTAATTTACCATCCATGAAATGTGGGGAAGTACTCTGTGGTTTCTCACGCTTTCATTCCAAGTCACACACACACACACACACACATATATATATATGACATTGAAATATGTTATATATTTATAATTCACATTCTCCACATTTAAATGTTAATATATGTCCCTTCATATTCGAAGTAGAAAATACACATCCATAGGATATAATCTCTCTCTCTCTCTCTCTCTCTCTCTCGCTATATATATATATATATATATATACACACACACACAAATTGAATTATTTATATTATTAATATTTTTTTAAATGTTATATGTTTATCTATCTATATATAATTATTATTTTTATTAATATATATATTTTAAAATGTTACACATCAAATCCATATTAAACATTGGAGAAATTACAAATCTCCCTCATAACTTGAATTAGAAAGTACCTATTAATGGAATAAAAACTATCTTGCTCCTTCTCTCTTTATATATTTGATGTTAAAACCTTTTACACAATATGCATAGTAAAATATTTATTTATCAATCACTTTAAACTTTTTTCTTATATTAATATTTTTAAATGTTATATGTCAACTCCATATTAAAAATAAAATTTAAATTACACATCTCCCTTACAATGGAAAGTGAAAATATAAGAAATTTTTTAATTTATATTAAGTTATTTTTATTTATATAAAGTTGATATAAAATTATGATATTTAATATGAATATTGAAATATTTTATTTATGGATGACATTAAAATAGTTTTTTTTTTCCCCAAGGAAAAATCGCAATTTACATTAATAAAATTAGTGAAAATTACATGTTGGATGTGGCGAATATCAAACCAAAATATGATTGTTGGTGTATCAACAATCGTTAGAAAGTATGTAAACTGTAATGTAACATACATATACATGAGATAAACAATAAAAAATATATTGAAACATGTCTATAATAAGTCTACGTGTGCTGGTATGTATTGTTGGTCATGAAGGCAAGTAGCATGATAAGCTAGATAAACAAAAAAGAAAATAATATAGTGTCACTGATGAGCTTCCATATCTTGTGTTGTCTCAAAGAAAGGACGATGATAGTACTGATAATGATCATGCCCATTATGCTCTATCACATGCCGAACACCATATGCATGTTGTGCGCCCTCTTTGGATATCCTATCGGAAAGTGTGTTCCTTTCCCTGTAAATATGTTGACAAGTAATGTAGTCAAAATGTGATTTTAACATCATAACCTCATCCAATATGTTTTTGAGTGTGTGTGTGTGTGTGTGTGTGTGTGTGTGACATGTATAATGTTGATTAAACCAATCAACTACCATCTTAGTGATCCAACTTAAACATGAATGCAATAAAATACAGAAATAAACATAAACGCAAAGATGCAATAGAAATAAAACTTCATATCATTAATACCAAATAACTGAAATATGCTTACACGCATAATGGAAACAAACTAGCTCGGGTGATGGTAGCATATCTCTGAGAAGATATGTGGCAACTACATTCCTATGAAATGTGTTAGAATGAAGCTCGAAGGACTATTTATTATTGAAAGAAAATAAAAAATCTTAAACATCCAAAAACCTAACCCTAGGAGATGAAGTGCCGAAACTATGGGCCCCGTTTGGGTAAATTGGTACATCAACTTCCTGGGGTCGTAACTTTGGTATACAATCTCTGTTTGATGCATACAATACCTCTTCCGAAAGATATATCGAAGGAATAAAACTTTCAAGTGGCCAACATCATTTAAAGCTTTGTGTTGGCCCCAATTTTTCCAAAAAAAGTTGTTTAGGGCCTCAAAACGGCTTCGAAAGTTCGGGACTCAAAAAACTACCAAAATTAGTAAATTTTTCTACAATTAGGGAAAAATGAAAAAATTAAAGAAACAATGGTGGGAGTCTAAGTGGAATAGGCGAGTGGACACCAATATCCACCTGGATCACATAAAGTCACCAAAAACCTGTTTATGTCGACAAATATTTTCAATAGAGAATAGAAGGAGTAACTTAAGGCTGAATAATTTTGCAAATTTGGTTGTGCCCTATCCCAACCCATATTTTATTTCGAAGTGGTGAGAGTCAGTTAGGAGTAGAAAAACTCCCCCTCTACATCTACCCTGCAATGAAGCTCCATCAAAGTAGGCCCATGGTCTTGAGTGGTCAATAAATTCCTTAATGATGATATGAGAACAATGACTTTGTTCTTCATCAAGAAGGAGATTATATATTGCTATAGTTTGTGTACTAATAGCTTTGGGAATGAAGTTACAGTCTTGGAATATATTATGATTTCTCCCAATCCATATACCCTAGCAACTAATCAAAGGGATTTTCTATAGATTTTTGGAACCACCTCATTCCACCATTTCTGCCAGGCTTGACTGAAATTTTCACCTTGCCATCTGATATTAATTGTTAGCCCTTGGTAAAACAGGTTCCATACATGGCTTGCTAATTGATAGGATAAGAATAAGTGATTTAATGACTCTTCAAAAACTTTATATAAAGCACACCAGGATAGGCCGTAGAAGGATTTTTTTTTTAAGTTTTCACTAGTGGATATTCTATTGTCTAGTATACACCATAATAGAGTTCTAGCTCTAGCTAGACACTTCAGTTTCCAAAGGTTTTTCCACCACCAAGATTGTATTTCAAGCTCCTTTGAGGCAATAATATATAAGTATCCATATTTAGGCATGTATGTGCCCTACTTTAAGTGTACCCACAAAACTTTTTCCTCCTATTCTAGTAATCTAATGTGTGATGCAAACAACACATTAGTGTAATATTTCTAGACATGTTTCCATTGCACATGTACATGAAATTCCCTGGAAGATAACCAACACTGGCCCCATATATATGAGTGATCTAGATCCACAATTTTATTCAAAATTTTTCTCTTGTGAGAAGTCAAGAAAGCAACAAAATATGGGGGAAGTAGATGATGATTGTTGCAACTATACCATGGATCAATTGTTATGCAACCACGTCTATGAGTACCTACTCGCCATGCTAGATCACAATCAATGATGTTAAATGATTTTAGAACCACTTTCTAGATTGCTAATATGTTAGGTCTATACTTATTTTGAAGTCGAATCTAGTCTTCAAAATAAAGTGGATGAATATATTTTATGGACACTACTGTACAGGGACTTTTAGTCATAATTAACCTCCATATGACCTTTTCTTCCAAGGCTTGAGAGAAAAAAAATAGAAATTTAATGTCCCAACGACCCCAATTTTTGGGTAGTGTGATTCTATCCAATATGACCTAGGAAATTGTTCGTCCTTCTTTCGATCCACGCCAAAGAAAGCCATTGCAGAACTTATGTATAATATTCAAAATGCCCTTGGGTATCTAGGATAATGGCATCTAGAATATTGGTATGACTTCTGGGACCGATTTGATAAGAACCAGTCTACCTGCACGAGACAACCACTTGTGACTCCAAAATTTATTCTTTTCTCTATTTTTGCAACGAGCCACATCCAATCAACTTTTTTATAGTCATTTGATTTCATCCAAAAACCTAGGTATTTTATGCCTTCATCAAGAGGTTTAATTTTAGAGGGAAACAAGTTGCTTGCAAAAGTTTTCTCATCCTCAAAACATTCAATAACTCTGAGAGTAGATTTCAAATTATTTGAGACCATACTAGTCACTTTGCAAAATAAGTCTAATAATTTGTTAAATGCGGTCGAGTCATTATGCGATCCATCGAGAAAGAACAAGACATCATCTATGAAGAATAGGTGTCTAAGGAATGTCTCACCTATGACAAGAGCATCCTTTATTAATACCCTTCTTTTCGCATTTGATGTTGGTCTCCTCAACCCCTCCATGATCAAGATAAATAATGTTGGGTACAAAGGGAAACCTTGTCAAAGACCCCTCTCAGCATGAAATTAGTCTAAGGTAACACCAATGCTTAGAACCACGAAGGATGAAAAGGTGATACAACACATTATCCAATTAATAAAATTTATATGCAAACCTAGATGAGTTAGCATCATTTTGATATAAATACAGCTTGCACTGGAAAAATATTTTAAAAGATTTATTTTAAGAATAAATCCCCTAAATTTTTTAGTATTTAAGCTATGGAGTCCCTCCTGTGCAACACCGATAGATTCATGTATCTGACGGTCCTCTAGAAAGGCAAATTTATCCTTTGATATGTGTTGGGATAGAATCGGTTTGATTCTGTTGGCGATGATTTTTTCTATGATCTTGTAAATGACATTACATAGATAAATAGGCATGTATTCATCAAATGAAATTATATTGTCTGCTTTAGGGATGAGTGCTATGAATGTGGAGTTATAGGCTCCATACATCTACCCAGAAATCTGACATTCCTCAACGAATTTTAAAAAATCAGGGCCGAATATTTCATGAAAACTAAGATATAATTCAATGGGCCATCCATCGGGCCCAATAATTTTTTCCTTCTTAAACCAATGTAATGTCGCTTCTTGTTCTCCAGATGATACTCGTTGTGCTAAGTCCTCATTATCCTACTCATTAACAAATCTAGGGAAGACTTGCATAATTTTCATAATTTCCTCTAAAGTGGCCTCCCTAGGAGCAATGTATAGAGATTGAAAATGTTTTACACCCATCCTAGTCAAATCCCTGAAATTTGAAATATTTTTACTAGCTGCATCTTCAAGGGACCATATGGTGTTAATGGATTTCCTTCCCTTCGCATTTTGTTGATTTTTTTTTTTTTTATTATCGTCCCCATCTTGCAACCATAACATGCTACTTTTAAACCTCCAAGTCTCTTCTTTTGCTTCCAATAATATCCTTTTGGCCATTTGTAATTGAATACGATGCAAATTTTATTCATTTGATGCATATCCCCCACCACTAGGATTCTCCATCTGTTCTAGTTCTGATTTAATCCTTTTCAGGGCTTCCTCATCTCTCGATGTTTTTCCTTCTAACCACTCAAAGAATTCTATTTTATTTTATTGAGATTTTCGTTAAATTGAGATGCAATCAACCGATCTTCCCTATATTCAAAAGGGCGCAATTTCTCCATAACCAATGTTCTGAATGCCTCCTCCTTTAACTAGGTCGTGTTGAATTTAAAGGGGGCTCTAGGTTTATTGTTATGACCAACCAATTGCATGAAAATAGGGTGATGATCAGATAATCCCCCTGATCCTAACCATTATATAATCAGGGAGAATTTTTCCAAGATGGGTTCCCAAATCAAGAAACGGTCTAATATTCTCACTCTCATATCTTCCCCCATCCATCAATTTTTATAGGTAGGAATAATGTTGAGATTGCAACAAGATGATGAGCTTAGTGGAAAGAAGTCACCTTCACTAAGTGGGCCCGCAGGCTATTTTTGGCGCAAGTCTATTTTTAGACATGTCGATCATATTCTATGAGTTGCAGGATGCTATTTGTGGATGGTTGGTCAAGTTGGAAAAATAGATGGACTTCTATTTTTAGACATATTAGGCGGAATCTATTTTTAGATTTCCAGTCTAAAAATAGATATGTCGAATATTATTAGCTCTTAATAATATTTGGACTATAAACATTATCTTATTCTCTTGGAGCACTTGAGTTAAGTGCACAGAAGTGGCACAGGAGCTGACAGAAGGAATTACGCTATTCCTGAGGGTTAAGTGGAGCTATTTCATGGATACTTCAGTAATAACTCATGTGACAGAGTTTGGTGGAGTTATTGAGGTAGTTGGTGGAGTTGTGTTCAGTTTAACCGAGTTAAACATAGTTGAGCTAGTTGTATCTAGTATAACTGATTGATACACTAGTGAGAGTGGTGTGAATTAATTATTAATTAATTCACTAATTATTAAATCATTAATCAACTGAAGAATACATCATTTAACTACAGTGCATGGACAGTTTCAGTGGAGACCAGTGAAGAGGTAGGTGAAAGAGCAGTGTGACTATCAGTTGTGACTATAGTGTTGCATGATTTGCAACACACAGTGGTTGGAGATGCCAATGAGGATTGCATGAGCAAGGTTGGACCAATTCAAGTTCATTCAGAGCCATTCTTCAGCAGTGATTGCGCAGTAGAGGCAGGCTAGCAGGTGGCAGAGATTGGAGCATGTGTTTTGCTAGATCAGACCTGATTAGTGTGTAGCAATTGGAGATTGTACTGAGAGCTTGTGAGGAGCTTTGTATGATGATTTTTACATGATCTCTATGACATATAATATACAGATAGTTGGGGTTTTTCAGCTTTAAGCTTTCCCATAAAATATTGTGTTCATATGTGTGAATGTTTATGGTTTTAATGTGTGCATGCAATTGATTTTATTTCCGCAATTAATGATCAATGGTAGAAGAGATTTTGTATTGTGCATGAAGTCAAATAGTGTGTGATCAGGAGAATCTCGGATGTATAACATATCACTTATATAAATTTCTACACATAATCCTAACCATGTCAATGTCAATTAGACGATGGATTCAAGTAAATGAGAGAAGTAATCTGAGAGTGAGTCCAAGTGAGCATGATCTCCCCAACATTCATCCCTTCCTAAGGAGAAATTAAGGTCCCCCAAAATATCAGGTAATCACATTTCATAAAGGATTTTCCCATGAGATTATCCCAAAATATTTCTCTATCATGGCATGGACCATATATATTGACTATCTTGAATTGAAAACCAAATTCTCCAGAAAATATATATGCAACAACATAATTATGATGTCCCCAAACATAAATTATTTTCATAGATCTACATTTTATACCAATGGCTACTCCCCCCAAACAACCCCTCGTGTCAATTGAAAAAAAATACCAATTATTACATAATCCTTCCAAAATATGCTCAACATCAGTGCTAGAGCTAAAATTTTCCTGTAGGAAGATAATATCAAGATTTCCTGAAAAGATCAAATACTTCAGAGCTATATTCTTGGAGGGGATAGCTAACCTTCGATAGTTGAAGGAGAGCCACTTCATGGATGGTCGTAGAACGAGGTGTTCCTTGCTCTAAGTATCCCTTCTAGCGATAGTTGTCTCCCTGCAACAATATGTTGGCAGGACCTACTAATGAATTTGGAGATATGGGATTGGATACCCACAAGGGATTTTTGGAACCTTGGATGGGGAAATGGGGCCTAATCCCTTCTCATGGCCAGAATTAATTATACATCCAATAGAGGATTTTTACAGAGATCATAGATTATATCTATGGTCCTTATCTGACCCCAAGGAGTATTCACTAGGTGCAGATAATGGTGGAGCAGGAGTTGGGAAACAAACATGTATGGTGTTTACAGGGTAGGACAGAAACCCCAAATTATATGATGAAACAAATATCCTAGAAGTAGAAGAAACAAAAAACATGGGAAAATAAATAGAAACCATAGATAAATTGATACAAGAATGATGGGGAGAGTAGGTAGGAGTACCTAAATTTGAAGCAGGGTATGCCAACCTCAGACCTTCCTCACCCAAGTGTTTCTGAGACTTAATTTTCCACAAAATTTTTCCTCTTTCTGTTCTATCTATTTTGAACTGTGTTGGTTCTTGTTGCAAGGATTTTCCTCAGGTACACTTCTCTATAGACATCAAACCCAAAAATATTTGATTTCCTTCCTTGTCTTCGCTATCACCCCTGATTTATTAAGAATCAATGGGAATTATTTTTACAAATTTCCAACCTCATGACAATACCGACATCTGAATGCGACACCTTCTTAATCCAAAATTTGGTTACAGACGTATGCCCTATAGAGCAGGACCAAATTGACCATTAAACCCTCCCTCGTATCAAGATATATGAACACCCTTGCAAATGGAATTCTTCCAGATTCCAAATAGGATATATCATAATCCATATACCTCCCAATGTCCTCCCCTATGCACTGGAATACATCCTCCGTGCATAGTTGAAGGGGAAAACCCAGCAGTCTAATCCATATCGGTCCAACCCCAGTTTCTCTCGCTCAGGATTGAATAGGGGAGTCAAACACTTCAGTAATACTGGTGCCATTTCAATGTTTTAATAATGAGAGAGGACCCAACTCATGTGCTCCTCTTTGCTGAATCTTAAGGAAAACCATCCTTTTGACATAGCGCAAATCGATGGAAGGGCATCCAAAGCATCTCCCAAAATCTCCTGTGTCCATTTCTTTATATGAGAGGAGTAGTTCCTACCCCTAATTCTTCAAATCAAGACCTTACTGGCCATATCCATAATGTCATCAATTCAGATACCCTCCCCCAAAAATAGGGCACGATATTTATCCTTAACCTTTGGGATTTTTTTTCCTAGCCTTTTTCTTGGGTCCTGCGTCGTTAGCCTGTCGAGAGGATATGCCTCCATCAAGGGATTGCTCACCAACTGGAACCTCTAAAATATGTTTCAAAGGTGTATAATGTCGCCAAAACCTATTCCATTAGTTGATTCTGCAAGCAGTGAGACCCCTTATCCTCCCTCCCTTAGGGTTTGTAGATACCAATGGATTCCACATAACCTCCAATTGATTCAATTTTCCAAAGAGTCCATTCTTGAAAACTGCCGAAAAAATAGGTAATGACTTCTCTTGAAATGGTGGAATTTTTCTCACCTAACCGACCTTTGTAATTCCATTTTCCCTATTAGATTTCATAGAGGGATAAGGACTAATAGGGTTTATACAAGACTCAACAAAATTTAGGGCATCAACTGAATATCCAACCAAACTGAAAAAAATATCTAGTGATTATGTCCATCCCTCTTCTAGGTTATCTAAGAGCACCACCTCATCCGATTAAGAATGTGTATATTCGACCATTCTAGGTGTATAATGAGGGAAAAAAGGGACCCCTTCCGTGATATTTGAAAATGAGGCAAAAATTTCCATATTGGGAGATCTAGGTGTCGCATCCATCTCCATCTCTAGGTGCTGATCTGGAGGGTTCGCCTAAAGGGAGATATTTTCGGTGGGATATTTAGAGTAATCCACAAGTTCTTCCTCCATATTGAATTTCCACCCTGTCATAGTCAAAATAAAAACATATAATAGATAGTTCCAACTGCATATCTGCCGATCACAGGATTGATTGCCCGATGCCTATGGTGACTGTAGCCCTAGCTGCACATTGATATGGGAGAAGGGAGACCTTATCGAAATCCTACAAGGTGCATCGAACTAGGATCTATAGGATATTATTGCCCAAGGAGGTCAAACTGATACTTGTTGCGAAAAAACCCTACCTCGCCTCCTTCGACGGCTTCAGTCGTGACGAAAATGACCATAATTCCATTTCAAACACAATTCACCCCTCAAATAGTTTTTGTTATTAATATATTTTTATTTTAAATATTACATGTCAACTAAACATAAAATGAATTACACATTATTAATATCGATAATAGATTAAGTAGTGAAGGAATTACATATATCCTTTATACTAGAAAATAAATTCTTTTTTTTTTTAAATTACTTTAACTCTTTATATAAATTTGAGGTAAAATTAAGGAAGAAATTATAGTTTTTTTCTTCTTATGGCCACCATTATCATTATTATTTTATTGCTATTTTTTAATTTGTTTTTTCCATGGGGTAAAATATTCTAAAATTGGAATTTACATGGATATGCTAGAAATGCTAAGTTAGAATTTCACTAAGGAGATCGAACCATAGCCAGAAGTGCACCCGTTGTAGTGAGGCGTAGGAGATCACATTTTACAAAATACTAATCTCTCTCTCTCTCTCTCTCTATATATATACATATACATATACATATACATATACATATACATATACATATACATATACATATACATATACATATACATATACATATACATATACATATATATATATATATATATAGATATAGATATGGTTTGGATTCTCCTGCAGAGTGAACTAGATAGTCATAATGAAAATTAGACATGAGCATAGCAATGTTAAGTTGAGGGATAAAATTCAATAGCGACAACCTTAATAGTGTCTTCATATTTTTCAGGGGTACTGCCTACTTGGGGGATAATGCCAAGACATTACTAGATGTGGCTTAATTTTTTATCTATGTCCCTTAGGTGACAGTGAAGATTCTCCAAAGAGTGTAGAATTTCAACTTGATGCTCAAAGTGATCCATCATAATTATTCCTAGGAGGAATTTCAAATGCCAATATAGATCAATGGTGTACATGTACTAGTTAATCCAGTCTCGGGTATTCCCAACAAAAGACACCCAATCATAAAAATATGCTAGAACGTCTGTATTTGAAATTTTCTTCCATTGGGAGGCCCCTTCTTGTTATATATGAGCTAACTCCTCCTGGATGGGTCCAGGGGTGAGGTATTAAAGCCTAGCTGCTGATTCTTGAAGCATATGATGTGTAGGTGTGTGTCCCTTAGAGGTATGCTCCTAATAATAGGCAGCCCCTTGATGGAATCATGCTTGGTGATGAGGCATGGTAGAGGACCAAATAGGGATATATGAAAGAACGATTGAAATTTTGAACATGTAAGAATTAGACTAAGGGGGTATGCCACGTAAGGAGAGAGGGGAACCCGATAATAGAGATTCATAAGGAAACAAAGGTTGATTACAGGGAGAACCACCAACTTGCTGCAAGAATGTTGAGAGGGAAAGTGAGTGAATATGGGAGAATGGTGAGCCTACCAAGGAGGATGGAATAAGGAGATGAAAATCCATGGCATAATGGGAAGGGGAGGGGTAAATGGATGTAGGTATGGATGGAGAGGGTTAAAAATCCTCGAGAGTAAATTGGGTAAGTTACTAGGGGTGATAGGAAGATGGTGAGGCAAGGAGGCAAGAGATTCAAATCTAATTTGAGAGACAAAAGTTAAATGAAGAGACAATAAAAAACCATAGATAGTCAAGCTAGAATTTTCTACAGGGGTCCAACACCCATAGTTATCTCGGATAAACCATAATCTATAAAAAATAAGGAATAAATCATAAATATCCATCATAGGTACATAATATCCATCATAAACACAAATAATAAACATAGACACATCATAAGAGCTGCAAAAATATACATCTTGCATATATACATAAAAAATATATGAGTCAGTATACAAAACAGGTCCCTGACCATCATGTCAACCAAAAGATCTCCATGGCGCTCTGTCTTAGAGTCGCACTCGCGCCAGGCTTAATAAAGGGTGTTTAAAAAAAATAAATGGCGGAAGATTGAATTTAACCAACTCCTGAACTGGTCTCTAAATTGAGTTGGGACGTTTGGCTCCGGATTTCCATGTAGAGGAAGTAGTTTTCCACCTCTCATGGAAGCTTCCTTGAGGATAGGGCCAATCCCATGATTGTAGGGATCCCAACTCCCCTTCCACCATCTATATAAGCTTGCCACTTCCCTTTGCAAGCTAGTATCCAAGAGCCTTCATAGCCTAAAGAATGCTGCAATAGCCCTCATAGAGCCAAATCTATAGCAAGGAGATTGATGATCAAAGAGAGAGGCTTGTCCCCATCCTTGACAACCTTTACCGAGACGTATTCCGCTGACGATCCGTCGAAGGAGAATTCAGCGTCAGAGCCAGGTTGTATTTTCCTTTGTATGAATTAATGATAAGTGACTATTGGTTATGGTTCCACTCATTTTGTTCATTATGATCATGAGTTGTGTCCTCTCTGACTGATGCATAATTGTATATATTGGATTTTATGCTTGTGTTTGTTGTGTTTCTTGCATGTGTAGGTGTTCGATCGCGACGAGAATGAGGATTGTGATCTGTCGGAGCAAAGGAACGAGAGCGCTACCTTCTCTACAAACAAAAAATTTGGATTCGAGGTAAGCCTTCTTCGCAAGTTGGTTTATTGCAATTAGGGACCTGCACCATAGCGTGTTACGATTGTTGCTAGACCCGATCTAGGCTAGTATGGATCGCCTCTGTCCACAGAGGGGATTTACCTCTACAACAATTACCATTATTGGGTTACATTTATGTTTTTCGAAACTTTATTAATTCCTAGTATTTTCAAGTGAATTTGTGGTTAAAAATTAGAATATAATATTCATATACTTATACCGAACAAGTGGAATGATATTGTTGCCATGTGTAGGTCAAAAATAAGTTTCCAAAAGACCCTTATGTGGCCTCCTAAGGCTAAATTCGAATTTGAATGAGAAGATCATGAGATCATGAGGATATGTGTCTCATTTCCTATTTGTATTGTAACTCTAAGAAGACATGTGCCCTATCACTTCCTATTTGGATTGTAAATCTAGAGATATAGGGAGAGATTCATGGACTCTCCTTAATGAGATAGCTTCTCATCTTTTTGTATAAATAGGGGAAGCTTTCTCCTATCAATTATGTGTAAAATTGGAGTTATGCTCAAGATTTGAATAAAGAATTAGATTGTGGCACATTACTTATGAGTGTTCTTTCACTTTGACTTGGTTTTTCTTACATATGGAGCATCTCGATTTACCATATCTCATACTTTTGGATCGGCCATCTACAATGTGTGAGATTTATTTGTTTTCATATATTAAGATTTATTTTCTTTCTTAGTATTACTTTTAGAATGATTGTGTAATCTTTGCTTTCCTGGAACATCTCAAGAAAGTAGATTCTTCTATTTTCCAATTGGATAATGTTTGAGGCAATAGAGCTCACAGTTGTTTAGTTTATTTTCATGTTCTTACACTACTTTCTTAGAGCAGATCCTCAATTATATGTATAACTGGATGCTTGTAAATCATACCAAGAAGGTGACTCTGTCATATTTCCAAATTGGATGCTTGCGTGTTTAACCTCTGCAATAATTGAGTTTTCTTTTACATGCCTTTAAATTGCTTTCCTAGATTAAGATCCTCAGTTAAATGTATAATTGGATGCTTGTAAATCATACCAAGAAGGTGACTCTGTCATACTTCCAAATTGGATGCTTGAGTGTTTAACCTATGCAATAATTGAGTTTTCCTTTATATGCCTTTAAACTGCTTTCCTAGATTAAGATCCTCAGTTAAATGTATAATTGAATGTTTGTAAATCATGCCAAGAAGGTAACTCTGTTATACTTCCAAATTGGATGCTTGAGTGTTTAACCTATACGGTAATTCAGTTTTTCCTTACATGATTTGAAATGCTTTCTTAGATTAAAATTTCAATTCCTGCAAGTGTGATTGTGCGCACTACATTTTATTTTGAATTTGTTTTCTTTCTTTTCGTTACTTGATTTCATAGGTTAATTGAATTTCATTTTCATTATTTTATTTCATAGATTAGATGAATTGGTTTTCGTTATTTTGTAGTTAGATTGATCTAAACTGAAAGACAATTTCTAGCACATACAGGGCACAAATGTTTCACAAGTCTATGAAACCCTCGGGTTGATAAATTAAATGATGGGCAATAATTTTGCCCCAAAACCTTACGAGTAAATTCTGATACATAACAGATCTGTTTAAGTCTTTAATGTGATGTATCAACTTCTGTTTTGTTTGTCTGCACCATAAATATAGCAATTATGTGGTATTGTGTTAAGGGTTGCGTAGTCTCCGTGTGCACATCTGTATAAGTTTGATGTGGGTTTTTACCGAGAACCACTCATCAATTTCTTCCTCATGGTGCGGAAACCTGGTTCTAGCACCTCCCCATACTGCTTCGAGTGAGGCTTTGTTCTACACAAGCAGATCACTACCAAAAGGGCCAGTAGTTGGAAGGTTTGCTGGTTTACTTATAAATTTGAACCTGGGTCAGGACCCCTCAAGCCAACAACACCACAACAGCAAGTGCCACCCGCCGTAAAGGTGCACGATGCGCCCTCTCTCGAGCCATCACCATCTATAGCTAGATGTCATCCAAGTCATCAAAGAAACCCCAGGTTGGCATGCCTCCAGTTAACCTCTCTAACTGAATCCATGAGTCAGCTAGACCTGTTGCATGAGCATCTGCAACCTCAGCTCAAGCCTCTGCCGCCAACACTCTAAGGTTGGAAACAACCAAGTGCTCCTTGATCGACCCTGCCCATGCCTCGACTGCCTCAACATGGGCAAGGAGAGCATCATCCCCATTGGAAGTTGCAGTGCTCCTGCCCTCCCCTAAAGGGCCTTCTGCACCACCTTGCCCTCCAACTGGGGCCTGAACAACCCCAAGTAGGACCCTCCTCAAAGGATCATGACCCACCAAGCGGGTGGTAGGATGCCCTGACGAACCCACAAATGAAGGAGAAACAAAAAATAGTATCAGTGTCACCATCAAATACATATAGATCTATATATAATAAAAATCCTCAAAATGCATAAAAGCATCAAATGTCATACTTTCCAGGCCCCATGCATAACCTGCAGGAATACCCATATCTGGGTCCCCCCAGAAGTCCATCGCAGAGTAAGAGTAGTCAAGAAACATCTGTGGGTTCGAGTCAAACCATGCCTCAACCGTCACATCCCAGTAGTGACCCACCTCTCCTTCTCCACCATAGGGCATCACAGGTGCCCACTGACGCATCCTAGGATCCCTCGAAGGAACCAGGAGCATTGAAGGAAAAGGATGAAGCGTCACAACCCTCTCATACATGATGCTACAGAGGATACTCGCATAAGAGAAGGCCTTAATGGTCCCCCTCTGGGCCTTTCCTAGCTATGTAACCATGCCCTGGTAGAAATAACGAGCCCAGTCAAAGAAGTGATCGGCCAAAAACCGGCGCAAAACCACAATATGCAGGCCTGACACTCGATGAGGCGTTGTTGGCCCTGATAGGAAAGCTATCATTGCCAGGGAAACCCTGTCAACCAAGTCCGTCACCGAGCTCAAATGGACACATCCCTGAGTGATCGCATCAAGACCACAGTGATCCTGGGCCCAACTGTGGATGTTCACTCCCCCAGTTGGGAGTGGATACAGAAGAGCCTCCCCCAGCTGGGAGTGGATATAGAAGAGCCTCCCCCTGAGGCAGTAGAACAGTCATAAAGTAAACGTTAGTCTCTGGCTAGATCACTATTTCTCTGCGACGCAACACCATACCACGTCGTCTCCTATTCCAGCAATGGACTAGGTATCGCAATAACCCATCCCGTGATCTCAGTAGGTTGTTCTCTAAAAAATTGAGTAACCCATACTGAGCCAAAATCCCCCGAGCATAGCGGTCTTGGGACACAACTGCACAGAGATCATGTCAGTCTCTCTCCTGCCACAACATCCTTTCACCAAATAAAAAACAAAAAATCAGTTTTTTAAATCGAAAATATTAAAAAATTCTTCAAAGATGGACTTTGTCGCACCTGTAAAAATCTTACGCGTGATGATCGTGCATCTGTATAAGATACAAATGCGCGGTCCATTAGGCATAATTTTCCTCGATTGTGAAGGCCTTGCGCAAAATTTACCTTCTTCACGAGGACTGCATGGGTCATCCTTGATCACCCGCGCGACCAGACCCAAACATGGGTATAAAGTTCACAGAAATCCATATTTGTACAGACTACCTATGCAAGAAAATGACAAAGAAAAGCAGGATGTTTAGGGTCCTACCTGAAATTGAAACACGAATACCAAGTACTCAAGCTGACCGCAATGACAAGAGAAGCTCAGGAACAGGGGCTCAGCTCTGACCTCAGACCCTCAGAAGACACAAATGAGTTGAAATGAGCCATATTGGCCCATATATTGCCCTTTTCTAATTATTCGACATACCATAACTAGAGCTCAGGGTATTCGATCGAAAAACCACGAGAAACACAGTGATCAACGCTTCATCATGTTCAAAGCAGGCCCCATAAATCCATGCCTCAGAAAAATTCATTTTTAGTCACAACAGGTATGCCCTCTCTTATTTCTTTACATTCAAATTATTTCAAATATGTTTGTTTAAAAAAAGATGCTTTTAATTGGTGTATTGGTTGCAAGTATGAAAAAAAATGCCAAATCACCATATGTCCCAACCAAAGAAGGTACACGTATTTAATATTTTGATAAGTTAGGGTTTGTTGTTAATAAGATGAAACCCTATATTTTAGGGTTTGGTGAATTAGGGTTTATGATAAAAACCCCTGTAATAGCTAAAATGAGGCCCTAGGAATAAAACCTTAGACTTGCATTCTTCCAAATAATTAAAACCCTTGCTTGATTGAATTTCTGGTATATCTAGCTTTGTTGTATTAGGGTTCGCCTAAGTAACTATTGATATGAGTTTCTAGTATATAATGATGAAACACTAGATATGGATATGCTAATATGTTAAGTTGATGTTTTAGTTGTATCTAAAGTATATATGAAAAAATCTTAGAAGAATCTTCATGAAGTCCTAAATGCACTTTTTTGAAACCTTATATGTGTATTGGATTGTTATTTGATTGAATTGCTGATATTTAAGGCTTTGTTTCTTGAAGATGGAGTCTGGTGTTTATGACAAAACCCTAGCAATAAGTTGAATTCTAGTATGTAAAAGATACATCTCTTTTCAATTATAAACCTAACTAGGTATTTGATGTCTAAAGCCTAAATGCTTTGATGCTTCCATTATAATGACATGATTTTGATTAACTACATAATTTTGTCTATTTGTATTTGGTTGTACTTGCTACTAAGGTTTTACATGTACATGATCTTCAATACGTTGAAGGTGTTCGTAATTGAATATGTTCATAATGACGAACATGATGAAGGAAGCTATAAGAATGATGATGATCATGATGACCTTGATGCCATAGAAAGAATGAAGCATTGAAAACTTGAATTTTCTCCGATGTTATAAAAGAATGAAGCTATTTATCTCCCCAAGTTAAGAGGGAGTCTGGATAGAAGAAAAGGGCACATCTCCCCAATTGAGAGGGAGGGCATATTATAGTTATAGTAAATACCTTGAAGAAAGAATGAAACCAAATATTGAATGAAAGTACTATAGATGAATCTACAAAATATTTAAAGAAGTACTAAAACTATTTGGTGCCGCAGAAGAACGAGAAGAATAAAACTTCTGACAAATTGTATAACTTGATGATGATATAAGTGGCATCAAGATGATTGAGGAACCCGAAGGTTTTTTTTACTTGCATATATATTTGAAAGGTTATTACTGATTGGGGTTGTGTTTGTACAAGTAAATATATCCATAAGAAGGTTGAACACTTTGGAAGCATGCTTGGACAAATGGATATATCTGATTTAGTTTATAGGGCGAGTCGAAGCATATTATGGCAACAATATGCTTGGGAGGACATCTAGTCGACTTATGTGTTTATGTCTAGATCCAAAAGTAGGGAGGGTGGCTTTGGCCATGGAGCTTCGACCTTGGATACGCACTTAGATCCTTGGGTTGGTGGTAGAGCTTAAATATTCATGGTACCTAGAGTGGCTAATGCTTGAGTTCCCTTATTCCCACCCGATTAGAGTACCCTGGTCAGGTATCTAGTGTGTGCTATAGCTCTTCATAGTTCATATCATTTTGAGATCTTCCATGTACCTCTATGTGTATGTAATTATGAATACCTCCCTAGTTAAGAGGGAGTGTTGAAGAATGTAACTAGTGTCAGTCTTCATAATTGAATTCGTGTCATGTATCTATCAAAAGAAAGAAAAGAAAAAATATTTATAAAAGGAATTTTTTATTAACTTATTAAAGCATGGGTTTCATGCTTGGGTCAATGGTCAATAGGTTAAAGAATCCATTGAGTGCTCTAGGATTTTTATTGAGTCAAAGTCAAAGTTTTATAAGAGACCCTTTTTAGGCCTCATTATGTCAAAGAAATAAGTTTATTTCATCAAGTTAAACCCGCCATCCATCAATTTAGAATCAAATTGGTTCCAACATAAGTCAACCTCTACTATTATTCATGTCGGCTCAATATAGATGAAAAACAAATATAAATACAAAGATGAACTCGTCCCAATTTAAGTTGCAGTCAAGAAGTTCGGATGCATTATAGAGCGTCGAAGTTACAAGACCGAAATTACCTACTGTTGTAGCCGAGGTATGCTATCGTACCGAAGTTACCTACAGTTACAGGTTAAAGTTTCCATTTCAGAACAAAGGCTACTGTAGCAGGTCGAAGTTGACATTGCAGGATGAAGGCTACTGTTGCAGGACAAAGGTTTAAATGTAGAAATGTTACCCTATTTGGTTAGTTTGATGGATGGAGGGGTAAAGTCAATGGTATTGGTTGTCTCAATTTGATATGAATCTACTAAGGAAGAGTTTGATTGGGTTTTCCCCTCATGAGTTTTTCGTTGTATGGGTGCCTATATCTAGTGTCTCTTTTTTTTATGGTTTTGAACAAATAAATAATAAATATAAGAAGAAGAAACATAATTTAATTAAGAAACCATAAGCATCTATCAAAATAAAAGAGAAAACAATCTTGCCCTATATTTCTCAACAACTTATTTAACAAGAGTCGTTGAAATTGAAAATAATATTTCTTTCTGTGTTAAGCCCCATTTTCTCACTTTGGCCTTTTAATTATTTTTTCCCTCAATTCAATATCTCTTGGTTTTCTCACCATTATAGTTGACAAATCCTCCATTATAGTGGGAAATTCCTACATTCCCAAACAAATAACTTATCAACCAAATTGTGCTTAAGCTTTAGAGAGAAGTGATATACTTTGAGGGATTCTTTGGTAAAAAAGAGGATCCCAATCCTTGGGTTGTGCAAGTTGAAGAGGAAAGGGAGTTGGTATATTGGAGTTAATGTGAGTGTTTACAACTTTTGAATTCTCTAGGGAAAATTAGGTCATGTGAGAGGATTAGATGCAACCATAGTAAATTCATTCTTGTGGACTCATAACCTCAGCTTAACATTTTTTCCCTCTCTTATTCTTTCAATTAATTTTTAAAAATTTACCCCATTTTACGTAGTTTTTGCATGCATAGGTGCTATCCAGCCTAGTATGGGGGAGATGTTGTAATGCTTAACATTTTGACTCAGTGAAAATATAATAAAATAAAATAAAGTTAAAAATAAAACTAAAAAATAAAATAAAATAAAATATAAAATATAAAATTATGCAGCCCATGGTTTTTCCCAATGGCATTATCGGTGGTTTTGGTTTTTCCCATGATATTCTTCTCTAATGTGGCCTATTTAAAGGATAATAATTAAACTAACCTAGATCCATCTTAACTTTGGATTTGCCAATATTCAATTCATTAATTTCAATTTCACTTCTTCACCTATGTGAACATCACCTAATATACTGAGTATTAAGTGAATAATTCAAATTCGTGAGAAAAGTTCATAAATGAATAACTCTGAGCATATATCTAAAATAGAAAAATAGAATTTCACAATGTTGAACCATAAAAAACTCCTCATTTTTTAAATATATTAATTATTTTTGTCATATAAAGATAATCATTTCATTTAAATTTAAAAAGAAATTTTCAAAGAACAAATTCATTTTTATGTTGAAATGTGTCTACTTTGGAATAGAGTTTTATTAGATTGAGGGTAAGGATTTAACCTTCACGGAATATTCTAGAATATTCATAGTAAAGTAGTTAGACTGTTTTTGCTCTTTTAATTAAATTGATTAATTAAAAAAATGTCACATGAAGTAAGTTATGGTATTTTTGGGCACATGGTATTAATAAGCCATGGTATTAGGCCATGGAATTGTTACAAAACCTATTTACAGATAAAAAAACCTCCATGGTTAAAGATCTTGTTCCAGATATTTATATATGTATATGTTTAACTTATATTATTTTTTATAATTAATAATAATAATAATAATTTAGTTAATTTTGATATAATTTTTAATTTTAACAACTTGTGAAGTATGAAATAAGTATTTTGATACTTATGAATTGATGCGATTTAATTTTTATGAGTGCACTATTAATATTTTTTCTAATTAATTAGAACTCTAATAATAATATTAATAACTTAAATATTAATATGTTTAACTAAAATTAGTATCCAAGTCCAAAAAAAAAAAATTTCACAATTTAAACTGTGAAAACCTGGTCATTCTTAAATATATTTAATTATATTTTTATCTAAATATTGTCTTGTCATTTGAATTTAACTACCATAAATTCATCTTAAATCCGGATCTGCCAAGGGCCTAGAGGGATCAAATCCCTTTTCACTCTAAAAGATGTTTGCATCTCAAAAAATTTAATCCCTTTGTATCTCAAAAGATTTGATCTTTCTCTTAGTAAATCTGAATTTAAAATAAATCTTTGTTAGTTTAATTCCCCTTTAAATAAGCTATATTCCACATAAAAACCATAGATCAACACCACTATTATTTTTATTTTTTTATGAAACATCACTATCACTTTTATTTTTTGTTATAAAATAAATTAAATTAAAATCATTTCCAACAAATTATAACCTTAATTATGCTGGAGGCGTTCTCTTTGCTGGCTTGGGGTGAGCAAACATTGTTCACCCCAGCCAATGAGAAGCCTTTCTCATCGCCCTTCCAACCACTAAAATCTGGACATGTGGCACCTCCTCCAACCAAGAAAATCTATGAAAATCTTCTATTTGCCCCTCTTACCAGCTGTTCATTTGAAAAATACGTTTGAAATTGTTCAATGACTGAAATTTACAGGGCACTGCACTTGCATGCATAGGTACCTATTATAATTATTTACAGGTAGCTGACTGTCTTTTATTTGCAACCTATATTAATTTATGGTATGATGGTTTATCAACTCCAGCCACCCAACCATTTAATACATAGAAGACGCGAGGCAACCATTTAATGCATATAAGACCCGTGGGTCTCAAGTCATGCGGAATCGCAACAGCTGGTTTAAATCATCAGTGTGGTTAAATGCAGTAGTGCTGACTTCGAACTTGCAGCCGACTTCTATGTGGTTAAATGGAGTAGTGTCGACTTCCAGCTTGCAGCCCAGTTGCATCTCAATTCCAGCTTCCAGCCTGAACAACTTGCAGACTGACTTCCAGCTTGAAGGACTTCCGATTTACAAATTACCGGTAAACTTCTGTTACCTGTGATACATTATGAATTTACCATTTGCTTCACATTGGATTCAACCTGTTGAGCAGTAATCGTGAGATAAGTGAAACTAAATTTTTTAGGTAAATCTGTGCTTTTTCTTGTTACCACAAGTTACTCTGTGAAAATAGTTAAGGGAATCTTTCAAAAATATAGTTATGTCTAAAGCTGTCTTTCTTCTAATAAATAAGCATGTATGTAACATCAACATCTACAAAAACACATCGATTTCAAAATTATGAGATTTTCAAGATTCATAACACATACCTGTGTGGACGATCCCTGTGGCAATGACATTTTGGGGGAATTCTGAGCATCCTGAAGCGCTGGCCAACAGTCTTCTCCTCCTATGACTTGCACCAAATCCATTGGCTTTCTGTGATCATTATCACCAGTGCCCGAAGGACCAGATTCCCCAGATTGTTGGACTCGGCCTTCTATTTCTTCGGAATTTGCAGTACTAGCGGCCGAAGTCGAGGGCTGGCCGCGGACTACATGCAACCCACCTTCAGGGAGGCATTGTCTTGCATTGTCTTCTTCCAATGGTGCCCATAATTTTGCGTAGAGTGCAGTAGAATAACTGCACCATATATCCAGCGTTGATATAAATGTATGCATGTATTCATGTTGGCCCATATCATTTTAAGTTAAATATTTGCAATATTTGGAATTAACTTGGCTGCAAGCTTCCGTTTCTGGAATTGCAATGAAACTATTCAGAGTTTTGAACATGTTTATTGGGGATTTAAACCTTCGTGGGGTATAAAAAACCATCGCTTTACCATCTACATAGCAACAACAGAGGTAAGGTCATCATACTTGGACCTGGTCCTTCAATAGCTGGAGCTTTGAAGAAACAATACTCGTTGGAAATTCATGTTGAGGAACCCCAGGGATCCCATATGAAGATCTGTTTGGCCTGAATACCAGACAACCCATATGATCTTCCCGTAACTCACCTTTCCTGTCATAGTTTTGTCATAGTAAACGAGGTAATCGAACTGGACATAACAGGGCTTAGAAATCTCAACCTTGAATCTGCCATCATCTGCAAGAGAATAGCTCTTGATTGAGTCAGGCATCAGCCCCATCGGTAGTCCGTATTTGCCCTCGATGGCGTTTTCTATGGTTACACCCATGTTTGATTGTAGTTGCCCATGAACTACCGACCGTTTTATATGCAGGGGGCATCGTTTCGCTCTCAACCCTTATCGCCAGCCTCCTTAACCTTCTCCAGCGAAGCTACCACTGGTCCTCTTTCCTGTCTTCTGGAACTGCCAAATTCGTTTTCGTTCTTTTGTATTGTTTAAACTTGCTTCTTGTTCTTTATAGTTCGAATAATATCTGCAGTTCCTGTATTCACTATTTGCCTTCTGATCCTTCACGTGGGTCACATTTAGCCCTCTTCATCTCGATCCTCTTTTGAAAGCCCCTTTCTTGTGGTGGATGGGACGGGACACAAACGAAAGAGTCGATTTATCGAAGAAGCCGCGTCCCTGGGAAGCTTGCGGTAGAAGCACTCCTATCTACCCAAATAGACACCACATCTGCTTGATTCTGAGATAGCCCTTTTTGGATAATAGGCAGGTCAAGAGGTCGAAACAATGGACTAATACGTACGGCTGTATATTTAGGACAGTTTCCAGAGCAATCGAGTCTTGTTCTTCAGTTTTCAGGACGAGATTACACGGGACACCGATCCCTGAAGAATTAAATAAAAGGATACTTACTCCAAGGGTTTCGAACCCGCAATCCCCGAATTCAAGCTGTTATCTATAATTTTCTGCCGTGAGTTCTCGTGTTGCACGAATTATCTCATTAGCTTAGCGTTTTGGCGGAATGTAACTCAGCAAATCGGTGGGGAAATGCAAAATTCATGGTTATGATCGAAAACCACAAAACTAAAGGTCGAAGGATCGAATCCAGCGCCGTCCCAATCTGCGATAAATCAATGAGCCCACGTCGAATCCTCAGTTAAAGATACGCAAGATACGCAAGGCAAGGCAAGGAGGCTACGATGTTTCTCCATTATTAGCCAAATTTCCGATGGAGTTTATGGGTCTTCGTCAATTTTATACAGAGGACAGAGGACAGGGACAGAGCAGCAAGGGCAGAGCATAGAGGACAGGGACAGTGGGCAGAGCAGCAAGGGCAGAGCAGCTAGTTTTCAGTGGATAGCGGGCAGAGCAGCAAGGACAGAGCAGCAAGTTTTCCTCAGTTTTGGGCAGAGATTTTGATTTCCCTTAATATCATCATGAGAATGGAACAAAAAACTTTAGAACCCGTAGAAACAAATGATATAGGGCAAGTGAAAATTGCCTCATCAACGAAAACTGGGAAGTGGGTTTGGGTCAATGCCAAACAATATCAGGGCATTCTAAAAAGGAGAATAGCTCGTCTAAAATGGGAGCAGATAAAGAAGAAAAAGTCCCAAAGGGAGAGTATTGTTCGCAAGAAACAACATTCAAACAAGTTTTCTTCGCAAGCATGTGGCAACAAGTCCAAAGGAAAAGGAAAAGTTAGTGATGAGTATGCTGTATATAGTCCCACATCCACACCTCTCACTTGGTCATCTGACCTTTATGTGAGAGAACTCTTAAATGTAAAAGAAAGGTTGGAAGTAGTAGAAGCTAAAGCGTTGGAAAGAGATTGTACAATCCATATAATAACAACTGAAAATCAGGCTTTAGCAGAAAGCAACAAAGTTCTGAAGGAGCAAGTGTCATTACTGCAGGAAGCTCTCCGAATAGGGAAAACAGAATGGCAACGCATGAAAGCGGAGGTGCAAAACATGAAGAAATTTGCAGTGGAAAACACGGAGGTGATGAATGCGAAGCCACCCCAGGATAAGGGGAAAGCAGTTGCTCAAATAGACAACAATGAAGAAACATCAAGAGAAGGGAGGAAAGAAGATCCCACAAAACTTTCCAAAACTTGGGCTCAAGTTGTTGGCAATTCTGCTAAGAGGGAAGGAGAAACAAACATCCAGGTTAACAACATGCAAGATAGAGAAAGCAAGGAAATACTGGATAGAGCAAGAAACATAATTATTAAAGGGGTGAAAGAGTATGGTAAAAATGAATGTACTCTTGACCTTGCAAGAGACTTCTTGAAAGACAAACTCCAATGGCAAGGACAAGTATGTCAAGCATGGAGAGTAGGTAAGCTCAACGGTGAGAGAGCCAGGCCCATAAAAGTCATCTTGGCCAACTTGCATGATAAAGATATCATTCTGAGAAAGAAGCAACTCTTAAGGGGTTCTCGGTTTTTTATAGAAGAAGATCTAACTGTAAGACAGCAAGAGGAAAGGAGGGATGAAATGACAAAAGTTAGGGCAGCAAGAGATGAGGGAAAAAGAGCATGGATCTATAAAGGTAAAGCCGTGATTGCGCAATTTGGACCTCCTTCCAAAACAATGCAACAAAATGATAACAAAGAAGAGGCAACAAACTCTTTAGCAAGAAATGAGGAAGAAAGTTCATTATGGGCAAGCAGGGACAAAGACTCAACTGTGAGTCTTGCATGTCAAAACAAATAGCAATCAAGTCTTACCCAGGTTTCCTTAAGATTAGTTTGTTGGAACTGCAGGGGTTACCCATGGAGACGAGGACCTAGGTTAGGGCCTATTGCGGAAGGTAGAGACATAATTTGCCTCATAGAAACACATGAGCATGAAGGGTGTAAGACACCTTTGTTTGAAGGGTATTGGAAGATAGCAGTGTGGAACAAGGCAGCAGGGAATGACAAAGGGCACGGGGGTATCATGGTATTAGTAAGAGAAAAAGAAGGTCGTTTCATTCAGCTAGAAAAAGAAGACCCAAATAAACAATTTGTTTGGCTTAAAATATCAGAAAATGGAAATCTCATTAGAATTGCAGCATGCTATTTTGCACCGCAAGTTTCAAAAATCTACAAAAGTAGAGGGCTTGACCACAAAGATCCCTTTGCGGCCCTAAAAACGGATATTGCAATATATTCTCAGCTAGGTGAAGTCCTTATAGTGGGGGATTTCAATGCTAGAACTGCAAGTGAACAAGCTAGCATTCTTTGTTGTAAAGAAGACAGTGACCCTATCTGGCTTACAGAAGAGAGTAATCATCGGTGGAAACGAATTTCAGAGGATAAAGGCTGCAATATCTTTGGAGAACAACTGCTTATGCTATGTGGGGCTTTCGATTTAGTCATTTGTAATGGGTTGACTAAATGGGAAAAGTCCGATAATTTCACTTGCAATACTTACAATGGAGCAAGTGTAGTTGATTATGTAATTTGCTCGCATAGTTTGTGTGAAAAAATGGAGGAAGTGTTGATTGGAGATCAAATTTGGGACTTAAAATCAGATCACAAGCCAGTCTATTTAAGTTTCTCTTGGCCCGGAAAAAAGCAATTGGGGTCGAAAAATCAATGTGTTCAACAAAATCCCCCAAAGGGCAGAATTCTTTTGAATCCAGAGAATTGTAATACCTTCAAAATAATGCTAGAGAGGCTCTTCAAGAAGGAGGAAATCCCATCTCAGGGCCTTCATAGTCACAGGTTAACACATTTAATTCAAAGCGCACTTGCTGAGTGCAAAAGAGCAAAAATTAAGAAGTCCGAAAAAAAATTGCTTTCCGGTTAATGCTTGGTTTGACGAGGAATGCAAAAAGGCAAGGAGAAGGTGGAAGGAATCAGACACGGATAACATAAAGCTCAAAGCTTACAAGCAGTTAGTAAAAAAGAAAAAAGCCGATTTTATGGTTTCGAGGAGAGAAGAACTAATCTTCCTCGGGAAAAATAACCCCAAATTATTTTGGAAGGAGCTCCAATCGAAAAAGGTGCAAACTGAAAACAACATTACAGCTTCTAAATGGTTTGACTATGCAAGACAACTTTATGAGCAGGATCCCAAGGTTGACCCTCCTCCCTTGGTCAACACGGACACAAAACTCTTCACGGTGCAAGAGGTAGAGATGGGTATCAAGAAGTTGGGCGCTGGAAAAGCAAAAGACTTAGATGAACTCCAAGCAGAGTATCTAAAGTGGGGCTTAAAATTTCTTTCACCTCACATCACAAAAATTTTCAACAGCATCTTACAGCAGGGGTTCCCCACAAATTGGACAACTAGTATGGAAATACCTCTTTTCAAGAGTGGTGACGTCAATAATCCTTCCAATTATAGAACCATAATGATAAACCCCTTGTTTGCAAAGTTATTTGGAAGCATGTTGGAAAAGAAAATTAGCAAGTGGGCAGAAGAAAGAAATAAACGTGCTAAAGGGCAAGCGGGTTTTAGACCTAAACATTCCACAGTTGATCATTGTATAACTTTAAGGCACATCATTGAAAAAGGTTGGGAAAATAAGGAAGAAGTTTTTTGTTGCTTTGTTGATTTCAGAAAAGCCTTTGACACGGTTCCTAGGGATAAGCTTTGGGGCAGAATGGAGGAACTCGGGGTTCCCAAGCATTTGAGAGCAGTTGTGCATAGGTTGTATGAAGAGGTGAAAGTCAAAATCAAAACTTCAGCTGGCATTTCTGAAAGTTTTAGAAGCGATATCGGGGTCAAGCAAGGTTGCCCATTGTCTCCTACCCTTTTTGGGTTATATATTGACAAGCTTGAAGAGTGGCTAAATTCGCAAGGGGGTGACGGTATCCATTTGGGCAAGTTAGTTATCAGGCTTCTTTTGTACGCAGATGACCTTATATTGATTGCTAATTCGGCTCTTGGTTTGCAAGAGCATTTACATTCCCTTGAGCATTTTTGTAAAGGGTTGGGATGCAAGTCAATATTAGCAAAACGAAAGTAGTGGTTTTCTCTAACAAAAGAAAGCATAACCAACATAAGTTCTATTTTGGAGGCAGCATTTTGGAAGAAGTTGCAGATTACAAATACCTCGGAATTGACTTCAACAGAAATTTAAGTTGGGATGGTTGTAGAAAGAAAAGAACTTTAGGGGGTTGGAAAGCATTTTATGCTCTTCAAAACAGGTGTAGAGAGGCAGAGTTGTGGATTGGAAAACCACCCTAACTCTTTTTGGGCTTCTAGTGATTCCGGTGATTCTCTACGGTTGTGAACTATGGGCCAGCAGCACAACCAAGATGCAGTGGAAACAAATTGAGAAAATTCAGAAACGTTTGATTACAAACAAATTCAAAATTAAAAGTGCGGTTCCTTATGCTATCCTGTTAAGTGAAACAGGGGCTGCTCCTATTGAAGCAATTGCTATGGTGCGAGTCATAAGGTATCTGAAAAAAATTGAGCAAATGGAAGAGGATAGATGGCCTAAGGTGGTGTTTAGTGACAGATTGTGTAAAAGACAGAAGACTTGGATGCGGCAAAATAACAAATGGTTTAGTAAATGGGGTATTTGCTTGAGCATGTGTCCTACAAACAGTAAAGAGATAAAAACTTTTGTTATGGATAAATCCCATAAACATACTTGGAAGAAAGAGCTAGAGAGAAAGAAGAAGTACTACATAGAAGAGTTTAACCCCACACATAACCATCAACAAAAGGCATACATAGGCGCTGATATTTCTTGGAGATCTAAAATTCTTATTGCTCAATTAAGGACTAATTCTCATCAACTCCGTTGTGAAACAGGGCGCTGGAAAAGGCCAAAAGAAATGTGGGAAGAAAAATATATGTATTTTTTTGCTCCTCCGTAAAAGGGAATAAAACATTTCATTCTAGCTGAGGTCTTCAAAGACACCTGCCATGGAAATCTGTGGTGTATTTCAAAATTTCCACTCTTGGGATGTTTATTGTCTTAAATCTTAAGATTTTGTCGATAATTTGGAGTGGCTGTTGTAAAACTTCACAGTGTCACTTCACAAGAGTCGGAGAGAGAAGCACCGTCCCATAGGCTATTTTTAATTGTGGACATTAAAAAATTCTTTCCGTCTTTCTCCTTTGGAGGTAAGAGTTCGGTTGTATAGTTTTGTTGCAGAAGGGAAATTTTGCATAAAATGATATTAGTATAATTTTCCATGGTATATTTATTTTGTCATTTAAATTTATGTTTTTAAATTTTATTTAAAGTTATAATTTAAAATACAATGATTTTAAGATATAATTTTAGACTTTATATTAAAAATTAAAAGATTTAATTGTGTTATAATAGTTTTATATTTTTAAATAATGTAATGTTTGTTAAATACAATATTAATCATACTCCAAAAAATTATAAGATTAATTAAAATAATCATTCAATTAATTGATTATATTAATTTTTGTTTTTGGTGTTGTGTGTTATTTATTAAAGAATAATTAATAGATCTTATTATTGTTTTTGGTTTAAAAATTTCGCCTTCAACCATAGCTCAATACAGAGAATATATAAATGTGAACTATTTAACCATGTAATAACATATTTAATACTATGGACTAAATTAGATTAAACTACAATTATAATATAATGTTGACACAACTCAACTCTATCACAAAAAAGTTAAGTTTATCTAACACATTAGAGACATAGTTGTTCGACAAAAATTATATTTAAGAGATAATAAAATAATTTTTTTGTTATATTATAGTAATAAGATATTCATTACAATTGAATAGTTTAATTTTTCCTATCATATCAATATCAATTTACACAGAGAGATAAACTAATCATAATGAAAAGAAAAAGAAAATGTTTTTTAGTAAGTCTGATACATATGGAATTCACACATACTATTTACTAGCAATTGCACCATACAGCAAAGAAACGCCTTGAAGATGGGTAGCATAGAGAAGAGTATCATTGATGAAAAAAGATGTGATATGTTATGTGATTTAATTGAATATTCACCATCAATCTGAACAACCATTAAAGCATTTGAAATAGCACTAGAATCGAGTCTCTTTTGAGTGAAGTGTTTCACAAGAAACCATGGCCTAAGTTTGACTGTCTAGAGTCAAGCTAGAATATGCTTCTCTTTCACACTCCTGACCTTAGGCCAAACCTTGCAATCCACTGGAAGTTAAACATACTCCTGTATATTGAGACTGTAAGTTTTTCCCTCTTCTCATATAATGACATTGTGTCTCCATTAATGTGCTCACACTACTATAGTTCTGAATATTTTGTTGCATATCAAAAGGCTATTGTTTCCCTCACCCAAATGCTTGTGAACCATTTTTAATTTACCATAGAAATATGAGAATGACATCTGCTTCTCAAGTTTTCTCTCTGAACCCATATTTCTACCATTAATAGTAGAAAAAGAAAACAGAAAAGAGCCATGTCTCAATTTTTAAACAGATTTTTCGAGTCAGCTGACTCACTGAACACGTGAGACAATTGAATTGAAAGATGTTATAAAACTTGATATGATAGTGAGAGACACAAATAAATACAGGTCAAGCATGGCCTTATTCTAATACATTTTCTATACTAAGAACTTGTGCACAAAATAGTTGAGATGTCAAGTTACACTATTGATCACAACTAATTCATTTAACACTCAAACAAACTGAAATGAAAGATGATATTAAACTCGAAATGATAGTGAGGGAACTCGATTCATGGCTCTCTAAATGTCACTGTTTTCATTTTTCTTTGTCTGAGTTGGGATTCAATATCATCATCATATAGAATACGGTTATCCCTAAGTGGCCATAATTTTTTTTCTTATAAAAATATTTTCTACTAAATCTAACTTTGGTTTTAATATAAGCAAATATTACAACTAAAGAAGTGCCTTATTGTCGAGTGTCATCCCAAGATCTCCAACTATTTCATTAGGGGAATTAAATAAGCCCTGTAATGGATGCCAATGGGATCAAAAGATGTCCCAACATTCATTTTCACATGGAGCACCCTTAGTACAGCCCCGTCCCTGTGCCTTGTTGATCACAATTCGCAAACAAGATATCCTTGAGGTATGACCTTGACCCCAAAATGCATGGGACAATGCTTTCACACCAAGAATTGACATAGTGTTGCTATTTTGAATCTAACTCGACATAGACTTAGGACCTGCTTTCAAATTCATGAATGCAACAAAATCACCCTTGATAACCTGATTAACTAATCACCCTTGACAAGGGAGTCTCGTAAAAGACCACAGTTTATAGACTTTATTTCCTAGGGATCAAAGATGATAGAATTTAAAAAATATCGGGATTGAAACGCTCAATTCTCTTGACCGAATCCAGCTTCTCAAGTTGATGCTTTGCAATAATAGCGGATTTCAACCATGATAGCAAACTCCATAGCATTTCTGTCATTGGACACACAGTGACAAGCTGGTAATCTACATGGAAAGAAACCCAAGGAAGTAAATGTAGCCAAACTCTCAAACTGTCTCTCACTACATTGCAAGATGGCTGACCAGTGGCTAAACTCCCAATAAAAATGAAAAAAATGTACCACCATGAGTTGATTAATCCAATCTTTGGCATTTTCAATGAGGTATAAGTATCTCATCACCACTGAGTACAAATAATTATTCTGCTTGAGTCACACAAAACTTGCACCGGCACCTGGGGTCAATACCTATCACAAATAGTGGCATACAAGTATCACCAGCACAAGCATGAGCATCTAATTAGATAACACTTCATTATGGTAAAATGGTTCTTTTTGATAAAAAAATAAGACATTCAATGAAACAATTTATAACTTTTTTAAATAGAATGTAGAATCTTGGGTCATACCTATTCCATGCTAAAATCAGTGTCTGGATCTTTAAATATGAGCAGTTGGCCCATACAGAATCTAGATTAATATAAATAGCAGGCCATAGGCCATATAATCATTCAGGGATCATCATGAATCCTGGATTTTCAGGTTTCCTAACTCTCCAGAGAACATTTTGCATCCACTCATTGCTCTACATCTTTCATCTCAATACAAGTAAAATTAAAAACTACTCCATGTCTCCCAAACATTTGTGCTATTGTAAGATCTAGCAGTGAGATCAGATGCATGAGATCCAACAGTGAGCTCAGGCGCATGAGATCTGGTTAAATAATGCCAATGAATACCTGTCACTTTTCCAGCGAGTTTGGCACCGGAGTTGTGAAAAATGGATTCAGCTTCAGCTAGGATCTATGATTCAAAAGCATGTAAGAATACCACTGCAAAATAAACTCACCATAAGGTGAGTTCCAACCATTCACTACTTTGTCTCCTCTGGCCAATTGTTGTAGTCACCTACATCAGTTGACCCTCCATAACCCCATTCTTTCTTACCAGTAGTTTCAGCTATGGCTTTAAGGTTAGCCAACATATGCTGCAAGGATACATACGGAACATAATGATCATTAAAGGATCTAAAATCTCAACATAGTATAATGTTATACTTCCAAATTCCATCCATACCTTGTCATACCATTGAAAAGCTCCAATCCAAGGAAATTTCCATGTACCATTAACTCTCAGCATAAGAAGGATACTGCAGCTCTCCTACTGGACCAATTCCTTCTTGAATTTTCTGCATCATCAAGCATACCATTCCCATACAAATATATAAGAATTATATAATATGAACATGAACATGCACAGTTAAAAAAATTAATAAATAGTATCCCTTCGATATGGAACCCGAGATGCACGAGTAGCAGATGGAGTAGCACCAGTACGAGGAAGTGCAGGCGACAAACCTTGAGCAGCATTTGGGATAGGAGTAGCAAAGGTAGCAGGAGTAAGAGTAAAGGCAATAGTTCAGAATTTTTAGATGGAGAGTGGATTGGAAAACTCTGTTGGCATATATGAAAGTTATCATTCTATCCACTGGGGGATTGTTTATTTCTAAAATCAGTAGTGTACATCGCAGGCTGCCATCCCACAACAATTGTGCAGACTTACTACGCTGGGACAGTGATTGACGGAAATTATTGGAGTATCGAAAGTAAAAGTAGCTTGAAAATTGTTTTTTCTCTAGTGACAGAGGAAAATTTTGAGGTTTTTGCCGAATTTGATAAATCTTTGACATTGCTCTATCAATATTATTCGGTAGGCAATGATACTTTAGACATTGACTGTCATATGTCAAAGCTATTTTTACTGATTCTGGTTTTCCTCCTTACATTTGCTCTAGTGATTGCTCTGTTTATTGGACACTCTTCATTGACTAAGAGAGTTGCAGGCACATCTCAGCCCCGACAATCATTTTTTTCTGATGTATTGGAATTTTCTATGCCAGGAGGTAGAGCAACATTTCCAGTGCTTTTGCAACAGTGAATGAGTAGTTTCTGGCTCTTTTCAGAGAACCAGTTTCCAGAGTTTCAACTGCAAAAGAAAGATTCGTAAGAAAGAAGGTTTGTTTTCTTTGTTGATGGCCGTGTTCTGTTAATATTCTTTGTTGATGGCTCTGTTATTCTTTAGGCAAGGTCTAAGCTCTGTGAATAGTTAGCTAGTCATGTATTTTAGATTGAGGAAAACGTATATGTATAAATGACTTGTCCTATTTATTTTCTACTAAATAAATTGAATTTAGTCTACATTCAAAATTGAACATAGATCTCATGAATTTTTGAAAATTATGTATAAATGACTTGTCCTATTTATTTTCTACTAAAAAAATTGAACTTAGTCTACATTCAAAATTTAACATAGATCTCATGAATTTTTGAAAATTATATCCGAGAAGTTTACTCTGCAACAAAAACACTACTACCTCTCATAGGGTAACGGAAGTCTTAGATAGAGGTGCATTGATATCATTTGTTCATTGGTGCAGTTTATGAATACCTCTTAGATATGTTCTATAGGAATAGAGCCTGTTCATTGTGGAATAGAAGAACTATACATACATTTAATTTGAGAACAGATTATAGAATTTAGTGATTTTCTTGGAACCGAATGTTGACATCCTTTGCTCTGTGCTGAGCCATGGCGTGACTGCAGCATCTTTCCTTTCCCTGTGTTCATCCATTCAGACTGCCTCTTGTTCCAAGACCATCCTCTTTTAAGAAATCTTAGGAATTCACTAACAACGAAAATTGGTTGTTAGAGCTACAAGCTGGTCTTTCATTTCTCTATTATGCTTTTCTTTGCTGATGCCCTCTCTGGCCCTATTATGCCTTTTTAGCTGATTCCCTCTCTGGCCCTTTGGCGGACCGTTGTTCACTTCCTATATTGGGTCATTTCTCTAGGGCTTTAGATGTGATAGCCGTCTCTTACTGAAGAGATAGGTGCCCATTAGGAATTACTACTCCAGCCATGCATGCGTGTGGTGATTTTCCGACAGCTAGGATCTCTGGTGCTTGTGATGTTATTTTCATAGCACGCAACCATGGAGAGGGAAATTGTAAGAATCCAACACATGCTTTACCACTGTTAAATTAATAAATAGGAAAAAAATTTCAAAGACTCTACCTCTTAATCGTGGTTCTAGACTTGATTATGTAGCTACCAAAATCTTAACTGAACATTGATACTCACAAAACCAGACTGACTTGGAAAATATAATGGTTACGTTCATTGAAACCAAATTGCAATTAGTCCTCTGACATGATCAGGGCACTGAAGTAGTTGCAGTACCAAAATAGCTTGGGGGTGCCATTTTCTGATGCTGTGAAGCATCCTGATCCTCTTCGCCATCTTGTACATTCCATAGGAAATGGGCATATGATCCAAGAACATTGCTGCAAAATAGAGCCAATTAGTCAGATAACAACAGCTTCATTTGCTTCAAATATTGAAATCCATAGATCTAGCACACTCTTGTAACGGTTTGTCACCATGGAAAATATACTAACCAGTCATCTGGAGCAGCTTCAACAGCGTGATCAAAGTAAGATTGTGCACGAGGTGCATCTTTGTGAACATCCCATATGAGTCTGGCATAAATTGAGAGGACATATCCATCGCCAAGACCGGTTAGCATGGTCCTCCCACAATCTTCCTCAACTTTTTAATCATGCTAGACCTACATAGACACAAAACATTGATGGAAATTATTGGAGTATGGAAAGTAAAAGTAGCTTGAAAATTGTTTTTGCTCTAGTGACAGAGGAAAAGTTTGAGGTTTTTGCCGAATTTGATAAATCTTTGACATTGCTCTGTCAATATTATTCGGTAGGAAATGATACTTTAGACATTGACTGTCATATGTCAAAGTTATTTTTACTGATTCTGGTTTTCTTCCTTACATTTGCTCTAGTGATTACTCTGTTTATTGGACACTCTTCATTGACTAAGAGAGTTTCCGGCACATCTCAGCCCCGAAAATCATTTTTTTCTGATGTGTTGGAATTTTCTATGCCAAGAGGTAGAGCAACATTTCCAGTGCTTTTGCAACAGTGAATGAGTAGTTTCTGGCTCTTTTCAGAGAACCAGTTTCCAGAGTTTCAACTGCAAAAGAAAGATTCGTAAGAAACAAGGTTGGTTTTCTTTGTTGATGGCCGTGCTCTATTAATATTCTTTGTTGATGGCTATGTTATTCTTTAGGCAAGGTCTAAGCTCTGTGAATAGTTAGCTAGTCATGTATTTTAGCTTGAGGAAAACGTATATGTATAAATGACTTGTCCTATTTATTTTCTACTAAATAAATTGAATTTAGTCTACATTCAAAATTGAACATAGATCTCATGAATTTTTGAAAATTATGTATAAATGACTTGTCCTATTTATTTTCTACTAAAAAAATTGAACTTAGTCTACATTCAAAATTTAACATAGATCTCATGAATTTTTGAAAATTATATCCGAGAAGTTTACTCTGCAACAAAAACACTACTACCTCTCATAGGGTAACGGAAGTCTTAGATAGAGGTGCATTGATATCATTTGTTCATTGGTGCAGTTTATGAATACCTCTTAGATATGTTCTATAGGAATAGAGCCTGTTCATTGTGGAATAGAAGAACTATACATACATTTAATTTGAGAACAGATTATAGAATTTAGTGATTTTCTTGGAACCGAATGTTGACATCCTTTGCTCTGTGCTGAGCCATGGCGTGACTGCAGCATCTTTCCTTTCCCTGTGTTCATCCATTCAGACTGCCTCTTGTTCCAAGACCATCCTCTTTTAAGAAATCTTAGGAATTCACTAACAACGAAAATTGGTTGTTAGAGCTACAAGCTGGTCTTTCATTTCTCTATTATGCTTTTCTTTGCTGATGCCCTCTCTGGCCCTATTATGCCTTTTTAGCTGATTCCCTCTCTGGCCCTTTGGCGGACCGTTGTTCACTTCCTATATTGGGTCATTTCTCTAGGGCTTTAGATGTGATAGCCGTCTCTTACTGAAGAGATAGGTGCCCATTAGGAATTACTACTCCAACCATGCATGCGTGTGGTGATTTTCCGACAACTAGGATCTCTGGTGCTTGTGATGTTATTTTCATAGCAGGCAACCATGGAGAGGGAAATTGTAAGAATGCGACACATGCTTTACCACTGTTAAATTAAGAAATAGGAAAAAAATTTCATAGACTCTGCCTCTTAATCATGGTTCTAGACTTGATTATGTAACTACCAAAATCTGAACTGAACATTGATACTCACAAAACCAGACTGACTTGGCAAATATAATGGTTACGTTCATTGAAACCAAATTGCAATTAGTCCTCTGATGTGATCAGGGCACTGAAGTAGTTGCAGTACCAAAATAGCTTGGGGGTGCCATTCTCTGATGCTGTGAAGCATCCTGATCCTCTTCACCATCTTCTACATTCCATAGGAAATGGGCATATGATCCAAGAACATTGCTGCAAAATAGAGCCAATTAGTCAGATAACAACAGCTTCATTTGCTTCAAATATTGAAATCCATAGATCTAGCACACTCTTGTAACGGTTTGTCACCATGGAAAATATACTAACCAGTCATCTGGAGCAGCTTCAACAGCTTGATCAAAGTAAGATTGTGCACGAGGTGCATCTTTGTGAACATCCCATATGAGTCTGGCATAAATTGAGAGGACGTATCCTCCCATAATCTTCCTCAACTTTTAGCATGGTCCTCCCATAATCTTCCTCAACTTTTTAATCATGCTTGACCTACATAGACACAAAACCAAGCTTGGGTAGACTTTATTTATCATAATTCATAGTAATAGTAATGAGACACGACCTTAACTAATTCATAGTAATTAGTGATTAATAAGATGAATAGTTATGTAACAGCAGTACAAAGCTCCTCAATACTCACCTCCTACAAAAACCTGGCATAATTCGGCAATAGAAGTGGATCTACCTGTAGCATTTTCTTATAGTAAGCATCCATGTCCCTCCCTACAAGCAGTGTAGAGAACCCACCTACTCTCCCTCCTCTTCCAGAGAACGCACCTCCATCGTCCACTAACAAAACCCATCTCAGTTTTACATCCAACTGCAGCTCCATCGCACACCAAAGCGCTGCTCCATTGCCGGCAGATATAGTGCCACGCAGTCGATGATTAGCCCGACCTTGTTTCTGAGGTACCTATTGTCTCTCTTTCACATTACTGCATCTGGGCATTGTTGGACAGTTTTTTTGGCATTTGGGTTTCCTTTTCTTGTTGTTATTGGGGTCAATATTGTTCCATGTTGTGTGATCATGAAAGGGTGGGATCGCTATTGGATTTATTGATCAAACATAGTTAGCAGCTATAGCCTGATGATGATTTTGTTCTTGAGGGCATAAGGTAAGGCCAAATGGGTATCTTCCACCTCATGCATTAAATACCCTGTATCCATTCCTCCTGATGCAAACAAATATAATTATTATGTCTATACTACTGTTCTATAGGTATTCGTAAACTAGTAGCATTTTTGAGCTTTTAACGCAGCAACCAAGCAATTTCACTAGATTTATGTGTTGAAAACGACTCATGACATTTGCTTCATTAAAAAAATTGGCCATGAACCTATTTGCAGTCGTCTAATTGCATCTTCTCAGGCATCAGGTAGAACCCCCCTATATCGCTATCGGATTTATTGATCAAACATAGTCAGCAGTTGTAGCCTGATGATGATTTTGTTCTTGAGGGCATAAGGTAAGGCCAAATGGGTATCTTCCACCTCATGCATTAAATACCCTGTTTCCATTCCACATGATGCAAACAAATATAATTATTATGTCTATACTACTGTTCTAGAGGTATTCGTAAACTAGTAGCATTTTTGAGCTTTTAACGCAGCAACCAAGCAATTTCACTAGATTTATGTGTTGAAAACGACTCATGAAATTTTCTTCATTCAAAAACTCGGCCATGAACCTATTTGCAGTCATCTAATTGCATCTTCTCAAGAATCAAGTAGAACCCCCATATACAACGATCAGCCTTAAAATACTTCTACCATTATAGCTAACTTGGAGCTATTGCTGGCTATAACTCTCTGATTCAATTGAAGAGAAATTATTCAAGGCATTTAATTACTCGAGATTTTTCTTGATAAAAATTGCAAAAAAAATGATTTAATACTTACTATAAAGATGGACCCAAAACCTCCCGCTCTAAGTTTCTTCTCTGCTACTTAAAAATGAGTTCGAATTCAACTCACTGAGCCATAAGCTAATTTCCCTTACTGTCTATATCCCTTTTCCGAGGCCACCTTCCCCACCTCTTTGTTCGTCACTACAAACGCAAAGATTGTGAAGAAAAATAGCAGGATTATGAGCAGGAACGTCACGAACAAGTAGATGCAGAGCAGGCACAAAATCCTGAAGCAAGCACCTATGAACCCGGCCAGAGAAACCAGCATTACGAAAAGTCAAAGAATTACAACAGACCCGGTCAGGAACTTCTCGCACTCTGTCCCATGCTTTGTCCCTAGCCACAGACTGGAGCCGAAGATAGGGATAGACAGCAGAAATACAGGAAAATTCAAGAACCCATCGCAACTGCCTCCTTTTTCCATCTAGGGTTGAAAATGTTTTAATCGTCTAACATCCAATCTAAGGGTTTCACATTATGACACGATGCACATCAGCAAAGTTGTTTTCAAATAATAATGCCTTACGGCGTAA